>JBAMBK010001471.1:0-112115 GCA_037043435.1 Drosophila suboccidentalis
ACAGGAGGGGTGGCGCAAAAGTAATCACCCTATTGGAAAGCGCTATATCTTTTGCAAATGGCGTCAAATGTCAATTCGGTTTTGACATTTGTGAAGTAAACAAATGCAGAATACAAATCGACCAGCCATGAATCGGTTTACTCCGCAAGAACGCAGAATAATTGTAATAATGTAATAATAATAACCGCCTTATCTCTCGTTTTTGATATTTGCACTGGCCGGCCAGATCACCCGAATTAACCATTCCAGACTTCTTTTTATGGGGTTTTTTTAAAGTCGCAGGTTCACGTCAACAAGCCGCAAACTCTTGAAGCCCTTAAGGAAAATATTCGCCAGGAATGCGAGAACCTGTCGCCCGAAGTTCTGGCAAAAGTGATGGAAAATGCCATAAAACGGGCGTATGGTCATGAGCTCTGGCAGCGAACACTTGGCCGATGTCATCTTCTCGCCTAAACCAATAAAATTCTTAAGGTTCGAATAAACATAATCAAAAAACAGAATCAAAATTTTTCATTTAGATAAAAAATGAGAGCCAAACCACATCGGATGACTTCTTTTGCGCCACCCTGTATTAAAGTGTCAATTGTCCTTGACATTTAAAAGCTATGAAAAGCACATCAAACCAAATTTACCTCATCCATATCTAACATGCGTGACATATTTTCAAAATAAAAGCAACTAATTACGAATTTTGCGCTTTAATTCAAAACATAAGTATTTGGTTCTGAGCCTTAGTTCGCTTTCAAACCATGAGAAAAATGGTACTAGCTAAGAATATTTTGTTCTTAGGACTTTGTAAGTATAAAGAAAATTATAAAGAAATGTTTTTTTTTAACTATATTTTATAAATTAGGTCTATGGCTGATATTTGATCTGACCTACAGCAGCCTGCAAATAATCCGACTGGAAGGTGGTAAAAACCCTAGATATATTTTCATTAATATATCGGGGAGCAATACGGGTTCTATCTGTATCAAGTGTCGTCAACAGATTAAAATATTTCTTAAACGAAAACACTTGTCAGATTTAAATCCTGATTCTTAAGCTTCATATTACCTATTACCCAAACATTGACAACATTTTAAGAATCATGCTAACTTAAGTTCAACTTTGTTGTAAATTAAAATAATAAGCGTAACAACTTAAAATAAATATTTTATTTGTTATTTGACTTTCTATGGAGCCAACTCATTAACAAATTACATTTTCAGTGGCTATGACTATGAATCGTGTGTTGACCCCAGTTAGGATTCGAAACTACCTCTAAAGAGATGAAGTCTTACCCAACCGACTGCAACGAACTAAAATACTCTGCTTGGCATAAGGTCAAATGTACAAATATAATATATGTATGTTTATATGAAAATAAAATAATTAAACAAATAGTAATCTTATGTCTTATGCAAGCATATCGAAAACTTAGATGATCACGTATGAAGCGGACTTTACATGCATAACAAGTTATCCAACTATCCGTAACGAATACTATTTCTCGGTCCGATCTGAGTCTTGCACAAAAAGCCTTGTACAGGCTCCGCAATATTTATTTCATCTGGAATTGCAATATGGTTAAAGTGAGAGCTTTCGTGTTTGTATTGTGCTGTAAGTATAACTGAGAAAAAATGAGAAGCACCTATTAACAATTCCTCAACTCCTTATCTAGTTGCTTGGGTTCTATTTGATGAAGGCCATGGAAGCGTTCAGATATATAATCGAGCTGGAGTTGATCCCCGAAACATCTCGGTGAATATTGATGGCGACAACGAGGGAAATATCTGTATTGACTGTCAGAATCAAGTTCAACTGGGAACTGGACTGGAGAATGAAAATGATGGCGATTGGCAGCGTTACCTGGATCCAAATTCCCGTTTGCAATCTATTGTTTTTATACAACAATCAAAATTGCCGACTTTAAGCACAATGGGTGAGTCTAACTGTAGCCATTGGTCAACTCCAACTATAACTACACTTTATTTCAATCCAGGATCAACTCCAACCACAACTCCAACCACAACTCCAGCTACGACAACAACAACAACAACTACAACTACTACTACTACTACTGCAGCTACCACACGCATGACAACTGAGACTACGACTCTAGCTCCATTGTTACTTGGCTGCATTGAAGATTGTCCGTAGATATTGCATTTTTGAAATATAACATGTTCTTGAAATTGAAGACAGTGCTTGTTTTAAATTTAAATAATTAGCAAAGTTGATATAAATTTCAGATTACAGTTGCGTCATTATCTATAACGTTTTATTAAGATATCACAAAACTAGCGACTTTTCTAAAAAGTCGTAGAGCAAACTCTAGATTTTTGAACAGGAGCAAGTCCTCATTCAAACACTTAAGCTAAATCAACGATTTGATCCAAACAAACAAACAGACAGACATACTGACTTTTCATCTCGAAAGGCGACTAAATTTTAAAAATAATTATTTTTTGAACCAGTAATCGGATTTCGATGATCGAGGTGTCATTCGACGCGAATTTGTGGTCAGAATTGTAAAAAATTCAACGAAAATCCAAAAATTCTCCAACGGCCCCATTTGCTCCAATAATTATAATTTTTCCCCTCCCACTTACACCTGTTTATCTCAGTTTATCTGAGTTTCCAAAAGTCTTAGTATGCACATTTGTTAGTTAAATTGATACCTTTCGATCGGTATATAACTCGACCTGATCGGACAGTCATAGCAAATTTTCCATTCTTCCTGTGTATATATGCTAGTCGCCTTCGCACCCTTCGTGCTGCTTTCGTCACTAGCGCGAGCTGTCGTCCGCAGTGATTATATTTATTCTATACCTAATTTTGTTCTGTGGGATTTTGTGAAAATTTTGAATACAAAATAATGTGATGGAACAAGTACTAATAATGACTGTGGCAGGGTGAGAATCGAACTCAGTTACTTTTCAAGCTAAGGTAAGTATAACGTCTCTTACCAGATCCCCACGGGATCACAATACCTAATCCGTTAAAAAAAAAATCTTTTTAAAATAGAAAAACACATATTACATAAAAAATGATTCAAGTAACTATGAACATTTTTGAAGTTAAGTATGTATATTAAAAGTTGTGGCAGGAATAGGAGTTTCTTGATTGGCACAATCGAGAACTAGTAAGCCTAAATTGTAGATGCTAAGATAAACCCAACTCCAAAAGATTGTCTTATAAGTAAATACGTTAAGTCTGGATCATTTCAATAATAAGTTACTCAATCGACCGCAACCAAATAAATTGTCTGGTTGACAGAAGGTCGACTGTATTAAATTTAAATACAATATTAATATGGTATGGATTAATTAATTGCATTAATATTCTTACGAAAGCAAATTGAAAACTTATATAAGATGATCCCGTATCGAGCGGACTTAAAATGCATAACAAGTTATTCAACTATCCGTAACGAATACTATTTCCCGGTCCGATCTGAGTCCAACACAAAAAGCCTTGTAGATGCTCGACACTGTTCAGTTCATCCAAAAGACGCTTTCAGTATGGTTAAAGTGAGGATTTTCCTGTTCTTAGTGAGCTGTAAGTAAAACTAAAGAAAATCAAGAAAGCCATTAATAGTTAAAAAACCCCAAAATTAGTTGCTTGGATGCTGTTTGATGAGATCCATGGCGAAGTTCAGATATTTAATGAAGGTGACGAGGGACATGGTCCCAAGAATATATCGGTGAACATTCGTGGCTCCAACGGGGGAAATATTTGTATTGATTGCCAGAATCAGATACAAATTGACAGTTCAATGGAGGATGAAAATCCTCAAGGAAGCCTTGGTGATATGCAGCCTTATATTGATACCAGTTCTGGAATTCTTCCCTTCTTTTATGCTCAACCCCTAGTTAACCCATCAACAATCGGTGAGTCTTATTCTTATCAAAGATCTGGTGACTATAACCATTTTACAATGACTCTACAATCTACAGAGGTATCTGACATCCCTGGTCCTGAGCTTCTGATTAACCAACATCGAACTACCCAAGGCTCAGAAGAATAGGCGTGAAAGGGCTAATAAGTTGAATATTTGTCTCATATATACATATACTATACATAATAATACCATTATAATATAAATATATGACATAAAATCATTTAACTTATTTTTATTAATATTTATGTATTTACGCTAGTCTTAATTCAAGATCATTTATATAAAACGGAATTTATAAACAAGGCATTTAACATGGACAGCATTGGCAACTGCAAGGCCCTTAAAATGGCGAGCTCAATAAAAGTTTTGCGATAAAAATTTATCACCAAAACAAAAAGTGTTTCAATCGATTTTATGGCATTTGCTTTCGATAAAAATGCTATGAAAATGTTATATAAAGTCCGACGAGAACATGTAAAGAGCATTTGATGCTTTTATACTGTTGAAATATGAAGTTTATATTGTTTGTCGCCGCGTGTTTCGGTGAGTACAGCTGAGACCACTTTTAAGATCTTGAATTGTTGAAATATATCATGCTTCTTGTAGTTGCCTTTCTGAGCAGGCTGTCTTTCGATGGAACTGCAGCACTGGCCTCACCTGTGGGTCAAACTAAGCCTCCATGGATGCACGAGAATACAACCCATAGTCATGCCTATAAGATTTCTGGGAATATTTAAGTGAAATTCATTTAAAATGTGAAAAAAATATGTTTTTATCAATTTATACCGTTAGTAATAAACTTTTACCGCGTAAAGATGTTTTTTTGGGGGATATCAGAAATTTTTGCAATTGCCTCTGCTTTTGACAAAACTACTTTGTCAAAAGGTATTTAGTGTTTATAGAATAAATATATCGACCCCTGATCTTTGCTGTATATATTATATATATTATATATATTTATAAATATATTTCGATCTTTCTGTAATCGCAATTATAATATGTTTTATATGACGCAAAAAGAATTCACCACTTGCAAGCAGTATACTTCCGCAGCAAGCAAGCAGTGTACATACTGCATATGTACATGCAGTAGTGTAAAGGAAAATGGTAATTTCAGTTAATAGGTTATATCTTGCCCAAACGAATTTTGACAGATATGTGTTGTATGTCAAAAAACGCGGAATGGAATTGTCTTTAACATATACCATATTTAAAAGTGATTTGAAACACCTATTTTTCTTAAATCGCCAAAATATGAGAAAAAATACCTTTTTTACCTGTAGATTTTTACCTGTGTTTTTCAGCAAAAAAGTTTACAGCTATGTTTAAAAGCCCTTCGCAATACCTTTTCAACGATATAGAGATCACATCTGTAGCTTCTATCGTTTGGATGCTATGGTTTAATTTTAGCGGTTTCTAGCGATTTCCCGCTAAACTAGCGATTTTTCGAAAAAGTCGTAGAGCAAACGTTTCTAGGTTTTTGAGCGGGAACAAGTCCTCATTCAAGCTTTTAAGCTAAATCAACGATTTGATCCAAACAAACAAACAAACAAACAAACAGACATACTGACTTTTCATCTCATTTTCGGAAGGCGACTAAAAATTTCAAAATTACTTTTTTTTTGAGCCAGTAGTCGGATTTCGATGATCGAGGTGTCATTCGACGCGTATTTTTGATTAGAATAGTAAATTTAAAAACAATTCAAAAAGGCTCCAACGGCCCCATTTGCTTCAATAATTTAAATTTTTCCCCTCCCACTAACACCTGTTTATCTCGAGAACCAGGTGAGTTTCCAAAAGTCTTAGTATGCACATTTGTAAGTTAAATTGATACCTATCGATCGGTATATAACTCGACCTGATCGGACAGTCGTAGCAAATTTTCCATTCTTCCTGTGTATATATGCTAGTCGCCTTCGCACCCTTCGTGCTGCTTTCGTCACTAGCGCGGACTGCCGTCCGCAGTGATAAAGAAAGCTTACAAATATTTTAGATCGAAATTGACTTAACTTTTAAAATTAAGTTTTAGCTTATTTTTAAATGACTAATTCGAAAACAATATAGGTAAAAGTTAAATAATAGCATCCAATTTTTCGATTGACAATTTATACAGTTGCTAAGCGATACATTAACTTTTGAAATTAAGTTTTAACTAATTTTCAAATGACTAATTCGAAAACAATATCGCTAAAAGTTAAATAACAGTATCCAATTTTTCGATTGACCATTTATACAGTTGCTAAAGGATATATTCATGCGAGTTTGGTATATCTTGGACATAAAGAAGATTAGATTTTAGTTACCAATAGTTACAAAACTTGAAGTATTCTCTCAAAAGTTTAAAAAAATAATGAAAGTTTCTTTAAAAAAATTCTTTTGCATCTTCCACATTTCACCTTTGCCACTGCGTTTGAGCAATATTTGATATCGTGCTCATTGAAATTGCCATAACGAGAAGTACTTTGAAGAGGCTATTAATATTACCTTATCATAATTATGGGCATCAATAAAAATTAATTGATTCTTGCCACATCGTTGGGGCCAAGATGCCCAAGTGGTATAAAAGCAGCCGTAGAAAGGGCAGTCAGGTCAGTCAGAGGAATATGAAACTTATCTCGGCAATTCTATTTGCATGTGGTAAAGTAGAAAACTTGCACAACTCAACGTTAAATAAACTAAAAATAGTCTCCGTCATTCTCATAGTGGCGGCAGTTGCATTGCTGCACAGCGTCTACGGCACCACGTTACCAATTTCGGCATCAGACGCCGTTCCAGAACCAGGCCCGGAGTCGAGCCCAAGAACGGAGCCATTTTCTGAACCGCAAGCAGCTCCCAATGGAACTGTAGGTGGAATATTAAGTGACGCGCCTTTGGACAATGAGGAAGCAGCTTCCAATGTGACTGTGGGTGAAATAATAGGTGCAGAGGCCTTGGACAATGAGGAAGTAGCTGCCAAAAGTCCAGCTGTCATGCCCCCACTCCCCTCCAGTTTTGTTGAGCTTTCGGCCAATCCAGATCCATTGGCTAAAACTCCAGCTCCATCCGAGCCCAATGCATATGTAGGCTCACTCGACGATATGGTACAAGATATGACAGCTGAGATCTTGTCAAATTAACCAAGTAAAAGGCATATAAGATAAAATATATATCTACATGACTAACTATTTGTGCTTCTTTCATATTTAAACTATAATCGTATATGATTAAATTCTGTATTTCAATCAGCATGGGCAAATAATAAATTGCATTGGAAAGATAAATCTTATCGTATATGAAGAGAGTTTATAAGGTCAACTTGGTGCATTTTAATCATCATCAATGATACCTTCAAAATTCAGTCTAGTCTAAAAATGACCAAAAGTTCACCTCATTTTTGTGAGTCGCACTTCTCGCTACAATTACAAAGAGAGATAATGAAGGGTCGCCCAACATGATCGATATCTAGCTACTTCCCGAAACTGTTCACTGGGGCATGGCAGTCACATGATACCTCGTATCCACATCGACCGACAAACCGACAAACCGGCAGACCAACCGACCGACCGGATTTGTTTCTTGTAAAAAAAAATGCAAAACAAGTCAAAGAGACTGAAAAAATCACTTACAAAGAGGAACCGACAGCTACAACAAGTTTTATCAATGAAGTTAAGAGTGTAAAGTAAGGAAGGTTGACGATGACAAAAAAAAGACAAAGCAAAACAAAGCTGAAAACAACAACCACAAGACAATGTTGATGACGGGAACGGCATAGACCACATAAAACCACACCACAAACTTCATTGATCAATGGCCCGCCATGTGGATGGATCTGAGACTGCGTCTGGGTCTGGGTCTGGGTCTGGGTTGTATCTGTATCTGTGTCTGTATATGTATCATCCGCTCATCCGTTCGCAGGCATCATTACAGAGTTGATTTAAACACGCTCAGCGTACAAAAGACGATTTAGTTTTTGTCTTGTTCGATTGTCGGCCGATCTTTACATTTGCCCATCAATAAGATACATTTATGTTTCTTGTCAATTTGCATGTTAACACATCGTGAGTTTCTGAACGACTGACAAATTGGCAAAGCGTAATGACTCAATTTGAATATGAAGAGTCATTGATACTTGCAAACAAAACAAGTTGACTTTGTGGCCGATTACTCCAAAAAGCTCTATGGGAAACCAAATTCTATAGAATCTATAGAACCTATAAAATTGTTATTTTTTTTTGCAAAGAATAATAATAATTCTGAAAACGGTAGCG
This sequence comes from Drosophila suboccidentalis, assembly GCA_037043435.1. Taxonomy (NCBI): domain Eukaryota; kingdom Metazoa; phylum Arthropoda; class Insecta; order Diptera; family Drosophilidae; genus Drosophila; species Drosophila suboccidentalis. Next base: position 8,134 of record JBAMBK010001471.1, read on the forward strand.
AAATCAACGATTCCCCTTCTAACAGGTGTAGACAGAAACACGATATGTTAAAAACTCTCAAAGTTTTTTTAGTAAGATTCTTTGTCGCATTACAATGGAGCTTGAAAGATCACACCGTCCATACTTCTCCAGAGCTTTTACAATTCATAAGTATTCAATGCACAAAAATCGTTATTCAAACATTTTATTGGATCTTTATAGTATTAAACTACTGGACCTATGACGGGCAGCGGTATATTTGAAAAAAAGTCGTACCATTTTTTCTCCGACCTAACGAGTCCTAGGTGAAGCACAATCATGTAAAAAACTGCAAATTTAAGAAGTTATTTATAGTTAAGAATATTTGTTTGCAAGATATATAAAATTATACTTGTCGTTGAAGCCATTCTCATTGTGATATAAATATGAATGTCACGAGCTACGTAAAACTTGTTAGTTAAACAAATTATATATGTTCTCAGATTAGTTACACACGAACCTAAATTATGTATGGTGACAAGAACGAATTTTGAACAATTTTCACAATAATCCACATACAATGATAAAAACAAAGTTTCGTTCCACTTTGGAAATTAGCAACTACAATTAAAATTGATTGCCAATTAATCTATTGAAGAATTGTAGTCCCATTTTCTGATAATTTTTATATTAAACCCCTTTATAGAGATTCAGTAAGTTGTCTCTACCGATTTGATGCTCCACAAACCTCAATTTGTGAGACCAGCAATTAGTGTTCGTTACAATTTGCAGTTCGACTAATTACGTAATGAAAACCGCAAATACATAAATATATTATATTTACTATAATACACCGACAAAAAACAATTAATACAATTAAATTGAAATAAATTATAAATCGTTTGGCATCATTATTTGTGGTTAGTCCACCAATAAAATGTAAAACAAAAGCAACATCAAAAGCGGCATAATTAAAACATATACAAAGTCCACTTAATTATATTACCGAAAAATATTAATAATGTATCTGCCGAAAAATAAAAACAACGCACCACATTTAATGGCGGCCAATCAATGTTAATGGACAATGAAATTCACAAAAAATATAAAGCAAGCAGAAAAAATTGTCGCCGCTCGAGAAAAAATGAAAATAAAAATAAAGAGCGTAGGGGCAGCTGCTGTGCATTAAATTATAATTATTTGTGCTGCCATCAAAGGGTTAATCATAACAAGTGCCACTTGTTCTGGCGCCCAGACGTCGACGCCCATCTTATGGGAACCATAAAAAAATGTATTTATTATGGAGTCAACGCTACTTTTATACGCTTTCCAACACAATTTCGAGACGTATTGTGTTAAGGAAAACGAGAGCTAGTCAATAAAACAAATAATATACGAATTACAAACGATATAAGAAACAATTTATTTACTTTGAGTCCAATTTTTTATTTATTTTTCCATACGATAATTATTGAAATGAAATAATTCAAGTAACTTTTTAATAAATTAAATTAAATACACGCACTTTAAAAGACTACTAAGTAAATATTAATAAATGAAACAAACGGTTTTAAATAAATAAAATATGATTAATGTAAATCAATTTTAAATAAAATAATGATTAAAATATAAATCAAAATAGTAACCATCAGATAATAATTTGCTTAATAATATAAACAATAATATTAGGAAAATACAAGAACATTTTTTATACTGCCTATTGGATAGAGTATAAAATGCCGCCTAGGTAATGCGTCATTTGGAGGGCTTCGAACTGAAGCCCAAACACATTTCTGTGAATTAGAAATTAGAAAACAATTTTGTCAAATGTGCGGGCAGTCTAAACACCCAGCTGAGGCAGTCAACTGAGGGGTGTCTGGAATTGCACAAAGCTTTTAGAGACACATTTGCATCGGGCCTCATTAGAGCTAATCATGCTGAATGGTCTAATCAAATGCGGTTTGCCTGCAAATCAATTTAAGCTCACACTTTCATGTTTTCACTTTCAATTCAATTGATTGAAAACAAATAGGAGCGTGTGTGTGGTTGTGTGTTTGTTTGTGTGTTTGTTTGTGTGTAGTGGAAACCGCAAAAATGGCAAACAACAATTACAAAACGGCGAGTCGAAATTGCAAAATTAATGGAGTGAAATTAGGAAAACGTGAAGAGGGCGATGAGACCGCAAATGAACAGGCGTGGGAGCATTGGGAATACGAGCACTCGGTCTTGGGCAGATGTCTTCGGTTCCCCTCAAGATGTGACGGTGGAATGAGCCCCAAAGATGCATAGAGAGAAGCAATCGAAAGGCAATCCCAGCACGACAAAAATGCACCAGGTGAGGAGACCAGTCGGGAGGAGGGAACCGTGCAGATGTTACGAGCAAGGATGCAATTGGTCCATAGAACTCACTTATCGACATTTCACGCTCGTGTGATTTGTACTCTACGTTTGCCGATTGACGAGCTGCGATTGCGATTGCTTAACTCGTTCCAATTAAAGTTGACAAGTTTCCGGACGGGGGAATAATCGATGCTGGAACTCACGCACGTTGTGATGAATCCATAGAAGCGCGGATATCGATGAGTTCCCGTTACGTGACCTGCGGCTTAAAGTCAACAAAAATAAAGAAGAAACAATATACTGAAAACAACAAATCAATTAACTGATTAGCTCTTCCTTCTGTCGTAATCCAATTTAACATTTGGTCAGCCAAGAACTCTGGACAAGGTGTAAATTGAATTTAATGTCTGAAAACTCGTCTGACAAGTCGACAATACATACATATATGACTTAATTAATTGGGAAGATTTCAGATTTTAGTTGATTAAGGTATCTATGAAGGTAAAAATTGAACGAAGAACTGATTAATTGAAATAAATACTTTAATGTGCAAATGTCAATTCCTGTCATTTTTCTGTATCCTTTAAGATCTAGTCGAAATCTTTTATTGAAACCTTTCTCAACATTTAAGAGTAATTTTCCAGTTTTCAGCTGCTTTTTTAATTTATTTACATTTTGCTACACAGATTCATCGCCTCATTGCTTTCTGGTGAAATGTAAGACTCATCAGAAATAAGAAATATTTACAGACTTTCTTCAAATGAAAGGGTCAACCAACATCAATGACTTCACGGTAAAAAAAAGGTTCACAAAAGGGTTCAAGTTCATTTAGAAAAAAAGCAGAGCAAGCTCTTATCAGTTTATCAGAATGTTTTATAGAGCAACCCAACAGATTATTAGTAAAATTAAATGAAATGTAGAAAAATGAACGATACACAGTTTTAAGAAAACATTTAACATTTAATAAATTTATCAATACTGTTTATCATAATAACAGCGCAATAATATATGGCCATAATCAACTTAACCCACATTGAATGCTGTTTAAAAAACTCTTCACCAATAAATTGCATTGCAATTCAATTAAGCTTAAAACTGCAGGCGACACTTTTAATTTACATTAAATACATAAAATTAAAGATGTGAAAAAATGTGCTGTGATCAACAACAAGAAGAGAAAAAGTGAGCGAATGAAAGCCATATTTATTTTCAATTGAAGGAGATTTATTGAATTTCATTTATTGACTCGTTTCCATTCACAAGGGAACCCAATTAAAGTTAATATTTGATATCTGAAATCAATGTGTAAAAACAGCATTAACAAATGAGATTTGATTTGTTTATTGAGTCGGCTGACTTAAAAGAGCTGCGAGTTGGCGTGAGCGGAAATCTGTGATTGATAAGCATCTTCAAATGACAAATTAATTGATTGCCAATGAGCTAAGAATGGGAATTAAATAAAGCTTTGCGCCAAATTAATTCCCCAAATGTAGCTAAGTATCTCTGTGTGTGGTCTATCAATAGATTAGATATTGAAGCGACCAACAAATTAATTGACAAACGATTGCAAATCGCCTGTCATCCTTTTAACTCAAAAGGATTTCGACAACCGCAATTTAAGAGCTTAGCTCACAAATGACCTATTGAACAAATCCCAAGAGGGAATTAAAACTGGGCAATTAATTAACTACAGATATTTTACAGGATATATATTTGGCAGCAACGAAGTGTGTCTACTCAGACACCTATGGCAAAAGCAGGTAACTAGGATAACACCTCTGCACACCTGGCAGAGGCTGGTCGGCACTTTTGGCCAACACTTGAATGCTGAGTGCCAACTACTTAGACAGCTCTTGGCCCGCTGCTCACTTTCCCAATGACTTTTTGAATCGATTCAGATGACAAAAGAAATTAAATCACATTCGTTACGCCGCAGGACAGGAAACGGAAACGAAAAACAAGGAAAAGAATCAAGTAAAACACATCGAGTCCTTTGAGAGAAATACTCGTAGTATCATGCGGTGACTTTGTACGGCCTGAAGTGAGTTTTATGAATGGTTTTCTATTCTCTTCTTGGCAAATTGCTCACACTAGGAGAAAAGAAAAGAATGTTGCCTCACCATTGATGGAAAATTCATTTCCATTTATACGTGTATTTGAAAATATTTTAACTCAAGCTGGGAGTACAAGTTCTAGATATTTAGCCGAGTTTGTTACTGACAGCTGCTTCAAGTCCAAGGCCTCAGTTGATAACACCAAAAACAAGTGACTAAGTCAAAACAGAAGGATGGAAAGATACACGAACTTGGATGGATGATTATTGTTTGCTTTCATGTAGCTCTTGTTATTATTATATTTTATTATTGTGTTGCCTACGAAAAGTTGCCCTCCAGTCAAGGGTCGAGGTCTGGGTTGAGTGCTTGCCTTCGGCCTTTTCGAGTTAATTTCAGATTGCCCCAAACAAGTAAAGCCAACAAATATTAGCCAAACGGGGGAAAGAAGGAGAAAGTACATTGTACATCCATATGGGCTCATTTAGGTTTCTGCTTGTGTACATTGTAATATAAACATTGTCGCAGCATCATCATCTGTTTGGCATTTAAATGCAAATATCAGTTAGCAAGTTTAATTGCCAGGAGTAAACAGAAAGTATACAAAATTATTTCTCTAGCTTCTGGCACTTCCGGCAAGTAGGTGTCATTCGAATTTATTTCGCCACAAAACAAAAGACAATGAAGAAATATCAAAAGTCATTCAGAAAAACATTTGTGGTAACAATGAGTTTGACAACTGAGGCGACAGGTAAAAGGAAACTGATTAAGTTTTATTTACTAGGGCTTTAATATGAATTCTTTTAAATAAAAAGGAACAAGATAAGGAAAGATATGGACCATGGGGAATTTTAACTAATGTAAATGTGAATCATTGGAATAGAGTAGAAAATAAAAGATGAGGCTTTCATTCTCTTCCATTCTTTATTAAATTTAAAAGAGCATTCTAGACTATTTCTATTTACAACTTTGACTTTTCTCAGTCAACTATCTGTTCAGATTATTTGTACAAAATAAAACCAATCGATTAACCTTAAGCTTAACGCTTTAAAGACACAATGGATGTGTATTGTTTTCGATTTCTCTATTTCAATAATAAATATTAAATATTTGTCAAGCAAACAAATAAGCACAATTTATTTGCATAGCTGTGCTGCGGAAATTCAAATCAATGTTTAGTTTGTGGGTTGCTTTGTTGATGTCCACAATAATTATCAAGATTGAATAACAAATATGAAAGTAGTAAAGCCATTATAAACGAACTACGCATAAATCTGAACTGAATTCACAACAATGACCGTCATTTTGCAAAAAGGTTTTTGTATCTTAAAGCGATAAGCACAAACTTCCTGTGGCAAAAGGCTCCCTCTAAGCAAATAAACCAACACACGCAGCTGTTGAGCCCTCAGAAAGACCTCAGAAATAATTGGCAAGTGTGAATTATACTCATCAAAAGTGTACAATAAAATCGTATAATAACAAATACATGTTGTCAACGGCGGCTCTTTGATATACTTTTTATTATAGCAAATACTCTTTAAATTATTTGATATACGAACTTATTAATATGATCGTTTTGTTTCTTCGATCCGATGAAGAAGTTCGTCACAAATATTTACTATATTGATACAGCTTAGAGTCCCAGAAAAGATTCTTACTCTAACTATTTGTTTGAATTTAATCGGAGCAAAAATTCCATCTTGTAGTTATTGAAATGGACTGCTGTCTACAATTTCCTTTATATATCTTGGCATTCAAAAATATACTAAACTAATAATTCCTAACTCATTTCATTCTTGCAGTATCCTTGTACTAACTACCTTAAAATTAGATTAGATTACCAAGTTGGTAACCAAATTGGCATGACTTTTTGTTAGAGTATACAACTCGTGCTTTTTTTCGGTGATAGCTGTCATCGACATGACAAAGTGTGGCTGGTGTAGGCGGAAGCTTTTGGGGGGCGGGTGAGGAAGAGGGAGGGATTTGGGTGTTGGGCACATGGCCAAGTCATAAAGAGAAATGCTGATAATGCTGGCTAAGATGTACACCGATGTGGCTGTGACTGTGGCTGAGTCTGATGATATGCCAAAGATATGTCATCACTTGTTGTTATTGTTTTATTTTCATATTTCTTGTGTTTTGTTTTTTGTTTTTTGTTTTTTGTTGTCGTAATGAATTGTCGTGTGCCGTAAATATAAATTTAATACTCACATTTTAACATATTTTTTGTCAAATTTATTTTTGTATAATTTCATGTTTGATTACGTGACAAATTTTCTAAAGACAGCTCATAAAGATAATGCCCCAGCGGACGCCCACTTGTGTTTTTATCTGATGAAGTCATAAGAGTGGAATAAAGGCTTAAGTACTTAAAAAACGATGATACTGTTAAAGTGAATTGAAAAGAAGATGTGAACATAATACCATAAAATATATATTAAAATGTACTGCTTAAGCAATTATATCCCTTGTATCATAATTATTGTTCCCAATTCATTTCCTCCTCTAAGATTCCACATTTTTGAAGATCGTTTGAAAAGCGAAGCTCAGAACGAGAATATCAGATACTCAATTTTCCCTGAGCCAACAACATTCCAGAGCCCTATTACGAGTATCTCTATGGCCGGCAATAAAACTAATGAAACTACTCGGGGAAACCGAAAAGAATGTCGAGCAAACAGAATGCATATCATAAATTAAACATTTCAGCTCCGAAAACAGAATACTGAAAGCCGAAAACCGAAAACCGAAAGTATGCATAAATCTGTCAAATGAATCGCTTCAAGCAGCGCCGCGTCTCGTAGCGTCCACTCCGGGTCTGGGCCATGAAATGCGACACTTTTGGCCTAAACGATTTCCAGTTAACATCGACGCGGACACAAATTAGTGCAGAGCCGACAGGTAGCCAGCAGGTAGACAGACAGATCGACTATATTGAGGGCAAAGATTGCGTCAAAGAGGCGCCCAGTTCAAAAGGATTGCAGATTTCAAACAAACTTCCTGATTATGATTTACAGCACGGTAAAGGGTTAAGGTCTAGTTAGAGCATCGAGGGAAACATCTAGTATTTTCTACGGAATTTTCATATATTCTTTTCTGCTTGATTTCGCAATACAACGAGTATAACAGCTTTAGTTATGCTATCAAATTTGTAACGTCAATTGGTTATGGCTTTTGCGTAAGAGCCAACAGATGAAACAGTTCCCGTTCCCACACAAAAGACAATGTCTCATTTTGATTATATTATTATTAAGTATCATTATGATGCATTCGGCGATGCGATTCTCTGTCAGCCCAACGCTGCTCTTTCTCTGACTTTGTCGTATCATTTTCACATACATCGTGAAGCGTATCCCACATCTTTGAATCTCCCATCTCCCATCTCCATCTCCCATCTCGTAACTCTCATCTATGAGCTCGCATGTGTTATTATGATTTTCAACGGTTCGCAGTGCGGGCACACGCTTTCATTTGCGTTCGGAAAATGACCCACTTCCGGATTAACATGCTCTGCAGGGACAGACAACCACTTTTACTGTCACTACTATTGTTGTTTTAGTTTTGTTTTGTTTTTTGGGTGGGGTATTGCATTTTCCTACTGCCCAGCTAGAGTATAATAACTTTGTCAACAGATTTGTAACAGAGTGAATATATTAAGAGAGAGATGGAATTACAGATAGAGAAAATGAGGAAGAGAGAGATGGAGAAGTGGAGAGTAACAAAAGCAAAATGTGGTTGGGAGCACCTCAAGATCCTGGACCTAGTATAACAGAATAAAAAAATAAAATCGTAGACTGACAGAAGAAGTAGACTGAGAAATTCATTTAGAGATCCTAAATCAATAAATAAAATAGAAAAAGGTGAAGGAGAGAAAGAATGGTATTACAATTGTATAATAGAGATAGATACAGAAAAATGAAGATGGGGAAGACCTTCGATTTCAGCAGATCACAGTTAAAAAAAACAGGGAAAGTAAGTTTTGGAAGTATCATTTAAATAGTATAAGATTACAAATATTTATGTCTGATTTTTAGACCCCGTACTTTAAAAAAGTAAAGGGGTCTATTAACTTTGTCACAAAAAAAATGTGCGTAACAGGCAGAAGGAGGCGTGGCAGACCCCATAAAGTATATATATTCTTGATCAGAATCAACAGCCGAGTCGATATAGCCATGTCCGTCTGTCCGTCTGCATTGACGCCTAGATCTCAGAGACTATAAGAGCTAGAGACTCCAAACTTGGTAAGAAGTTTCGTCTATATTGCACGCAGATCGAGTTTGTTTTAGATTTTGGATCGGACCACTATATCATATAGCTCCCATAGGAACAATCAGTTGAAAATCAAGTCTTAGTATGGAAAACTTTTTTGCTGTTTGAGATATTTCAACCAAACTGACAGAATATGCATATGGGATGGTGCCATACATCCTGACCAAATTTGGTTGAAATCGGACCACTATATCATATAGCTGCCATAGGAACGATCAGTCGAAAATCAAGTCTTAGTAAGAAAATCTTTTTGTTGTTTGAGATATCTTTATAATAAATACGGGGTCTCCGACAGTCGAGTACCGCTCGACTGTAGCACCGCCGACTAGTTTAAATTAATCTAGAACTCTTCATAGTTATTTTAAGTTAGTCATACACATATTGTAAGAGCTAAAGTTGAAATACTTGATGTTTAATTTTAGAAATCTTTCATAAAACTCACAGGGTGTCCTGCTGTCTACTCAAATTCTTTCTACTTGTAAATACGAAAGAGTATCTTAATGTCGTCGTATATGATCGCTACACTCCAAAGTTATTCGCTGCAGCGAAACAAGGGCTTCAGAATTAGATACAATGGTGTTCGCTTTTGAGTTTGGGCTTGGGCTGGGGACTAGGGCCAGGAATGGGCTTGAAATGGGGCTGGCTGATGATGTTGTCGCTTGGCTTGGTCGGACTGTACTGTAATACACTATACTTGTTGTTGATAATAAACATCCGCTGAGTGCATAATTGTTGCATGTTTGCTGCATTTAATTGTAATTTATTTGCCACAGAATAGAAAAAACTATGGAGAAAAAAAACAAAGAACGGAAGCAAATATTTTCCGGTGGAAGCAGCAGCACAGGGAAATAGAGAAAGAGCAGAGTGTTGAGCATTGATTGATTACAGGGCCAGCCCAGAGCTGTAATGCAGCTCGCTGTGCTTACCTGTACAGGTAGACTTACTTACTTACTTACTGCGTGGCAAACGTACTTGGCCAGGTCATTTAGCTGCATGCCAATTGGCTTAAAGCGACATCGTTTTGTTGCTCGCATTCGCCGCTTTGGCGGCATTTGTTTAAACTTTAAAGGGAAATACCAATGCGAAGTCGCAAATGCATCGGAATCGATCGAACAACAACAACAACTGCAACTGCAACTGCAACAATCAATCATCAAAGGCGCAAAGGCAGCAGCGAATCCAGTGAAAACTGCAGAAGCCAAAGCAAATTGCCAGCTAATTTAACGCAATAAACGCGAATAAAATAAAAAAAATTCCAAAGCCGCGAAGCGAGAAGAACGCGACCGACAAAAGGAAGCGGCACTTCCTACCTACAAATATGTCTGCAGGTCAGTCAGTTGGCCAGCACCTGAGCCCCAATGTGGCATCAATCAGCATTCCAGCCAATCTATCGAGCCCTTCTGGCCAGATCAGAGGGCCCATAGACTATCTAACATATATGTACATAGACTGCGGGTGCGGCCTCAGTTTTCACACTTTGCCTGGCATAATTGAGTGGATACTGCCACTGGCTGACACACACACACACACACATACCTATACACACAGCGGACACAACCAGCTAATTAGTTCCAAAAGGGGGGAAGAGAGTAGGAGGAGGAAACTGAACATCATCCACAGCATCCCAGCCCCTCAGACAAGTTTGGGCATGTGGGTAAAATCAAAGCGGAAATTGTTTATTAAACAAATCCAAAGGCAATAGGCTTACTATCCACACTCTGTGTGTAGATAATGTTGTTTTAATTGGCTTCTGGTCTTTCATGCGGTGTGGTAATAATAGCAGCAGGTCCATTTAATAATCGAGATTAGACATATCATCATAATTGGCGGGTTGTCACAGCCAATCGAAACCCAAATAGAACAAGCTTCAAATATTAATTTGCCTAGTAGATATATTAATTGTCTAATTAGTACTTAGTATGTGTGTGATTAATTGCAATTTCTCATAGAACGATAGATACTAAATTATTGAATTTCTTTACATTTTACATAACATATATTTATAAATTTATTCTTCAAGACAGACTAGAAAAATTTATTTATAAAATCAAATTTTAAAACTGATTTAATAGCTTTCGTCATGTATTTTTCAAAAATAAATATTGAATATTAAAGCCTAGACTGTCAATTGTTGACTTTTAACATCCCAACAAGTTGAGCATAAGCAATAAATAAATAAAGGTGAATTTACTGAATACTTTACCTTCACATTACTTATGCATACTACTTGCCTAAAAAAAGATATCGTCATATAATAATATCATATGTGACTATTGCGAATGCCTCATTGACCGATCTCTGAACTGCACATGCAACTGTCGTCAAGCGTGCAAATAAAATGAAATTATAAATATAATTAGGCAGCGGCATTAAGATCAGCTCATTAATAACGAAGACAGTGTGCGAGATTCCCACAATAAATCTATGTGGGAATCCCCCCAGGCCAAGATGGCATTGTACACGAGTACTGGAGACGGTTTCTAAATAAGCAAAAGTCGCATATGAAAAGTGAAACTGCAGCACGAGAACGAATGTGAGTGCGAGTATTGTCCACAGTTGTCAACATCCGTTCCAGAGGCACATAAAACTTAAACCAGATGAACAATAAACATCAAAAGTCTCCCACACGCAGAAAACAAAAGTAAAACTAGACTTGAATTAAAACTGAAATTATGCAGATGAAGTTTTGCGCCTGCGCACGCGCCAAGACACCGCGTTTCATGTGGAATGGGGCATGGGGCATGGGGCATGTGGGCGGAGGGCAGGGTCGTCGCGAGAGTGGGCGAGACTTGACCACAGATACTCTGTATTCGTGTGTGAGTGGGTGTCATCCGTATTCGGGTAGGTGTCTCTGGTTAATTGATAAAAATGCTGTGGAATTAGGCGCAAAATACACGAAATTCGCGTGGTGTCTGAGTCGATGATAAAATTGCTACCAGCTACACCGCAAATGGGCAAAAGTGTTTGTCGCTCAACGGCGGCCTGTAATCAATGTCTAAGAGGCCTGTAATCTGGCTAGATATTGGATATTGGACCGTAGAAGGCGAACAGCTTGTAAATTGCTTTGTTTATGACTTTTTAAGTTTCAATTTAGCACAAGATGCGGGCTCAAGTCAAGCCAAAGTTTGTACTCAAAGTGCTAATGATAATTATTATTATGATTATGATTGCGTTTTTGCCCCTTTTGCATGAAACAACTTTCTATTGAGGGGCAGGCAGCACCCACAATCATTACATCATCATCATCATCATCATCCTCAGCATATCAACTGGAGATCAACTTCCGTTTGGAAGGCAGCGAAAGTTATCAACAACTCATTACAACAATAACCAAACAATCAACAACTCGTTTCAATGAAGCAACTCATGACTCCGACTCTGGCCGAGTCTCCGTGTAATTTCAAACGCCGAAACAATGACATATAAATCGCCAACAAAAACACAACAAAAATAAAAAAGCTAAAAGAAATTATCAAGCGTAACGACAATCGTGTATCAAACATATGTATGCACACTCATACTTATGCATCAGTCATTTGGTGGCATGTGGAAAGCATGGAAATTGCCTGGCAATAGAAAGCAATGCAACAAGTTGCCCCTTTGTCCTATTCAGTCGCAGTCGCAGTTGCAGTTGCAGTTACAGTTGCATGTGTTTGTCATGTGAGAAAAATAAGTGCAGTGCTGACACAATTGTCACTGCAAGAGATCTCTCTTAAAATTCGAGATACTCGAGCGATTGTCTGCCAAAAGAAATCAAGCCAATTCCCAGTTCACTTGCACTCAGTTGCCAGTTGCCAGTTCAGGCAGTTGGAGCAACTTGAAATTGTTATACTCTTCGACATTTAAAAATGTCTTTTTGAATATTAGCTATATTCGAAGTAATTCCATTCAGCTTCTCCTTCCAAAGATCGCATTTAAGTGATCCGATCTTTTGTCCCCCAACTTTGGAGTAGTTTTAAAAAATTAAACCAGCAAAAAGTAATCTGCTTAGAGTCTTCTCTTCACACTAACTCTAATATTTATTGATCTGATTGTAACTTTGCAATTACCCCCAGACCCATTATTATTACACTGATATTCTTTTTGTTTCAATTTAAAATAATTTTATAACTTTATTCAAATTAATAATTTTAAATTATATTCCTAATTTGCATTTAATTCATTATTTAATTGGTTTTTGTCGATGGTAAATAAATAAATAAATTGGAATGCCTTAAATATAAATTATTAATTCCAAAATTCATTTAAAAATCATAGAATAATTAGTATTTTACAAATTTTAGTTCTTAAATATAATAATAAATTAGTCTCGCTTTAACTTGTGCCATTCTTAGTCTAACGTCAGTTGTTTGCCTTCTGACTTAAGTCAGAAGTGAGTGAAACTTACATGTAAGTTGACACTTGGAGAGGTTAAGACCATGTCTACCTTAACTCGCCCACAACGAACCCAACTCGTAATCGGGTCTTTAAAACGATTACATGTAGCATTGATGTAGGTCGTTGTCTCGTTTGCAACACCAACGTCATCAATTTATGGTTCGAAAATCCAGCATATGGTATAAAAACATGATGTACAATAAAACATCTTTTGTTTTTTATGAGCGCAGAAACAAAAGACGCCCGCACATGTTTCATGATGACATAAGCTGCTGTTTTTTCTCAGTTTTTTCTCAGTTTTTTATACTTTTGGTTACGAATTTAAAGCGACAGCTGATGCTAAAATGATATACATATAAGTCTGTAGTGTATAGATTGGTTTCAATTCTTAGTTCAGCTCCATTTTGGCAGCTAATTAATGACAAGCCCGACAGGTTGGCGCGTGTCAAGTATTTATTTTTTCATTTTTATATTCTCCTAAAAAGGAAGACAAGTTTTTGTGTCTCGACTTGCATATCGAATGTGGCTTTTATGCATTTTAGTAGATTGTTGCATTTGTTGCGTGGGCTTGGCCCCAAAACCTACACTAAATCAAATATCCATTCATTCACTAAACGCCGTCTTGATGTTAAAGTTGTAAGTTTGGTTTTTCATTGATAAAAACCGATTGTGAATGGAGTTTGGCGGCTTGTATTTTACATTGTGTAAAACATTGCCCAAAGGTGCTTGTGGCCTAAAGTCTAGGAATTAACATATGAAAGCAGAATAAGCACTCCCCGGAAATCTTAAGAAATCTCAAGTAGATGTTTTAAAAGAACTCTGAGAGTTTGAGAATTCCAGAGACAGTCTAATGAGAAGCTACAGTTTTAGTTTTATTTATGGTAGTTCACCAAACCTAAGAGTAGATTAGCTTGCCCAAATCGCACAGTCCAAAACTAGAGTATCCAGCTTTATGACTGACAACTTCTTGTCCAACTTTCAGTTGCCAATAACGCAATTTCCATGCTCTGTTTTTGGAATTCCAAGCGCCAGCTCCATAAATCATTAAGGATTGAAAGACTGACTGACAGAGTCGCGTCGAACAAGACCGTAAAATGTCACCAAGTTTTGTAATAACCTTTCAAAGAGTTCGGCCCCTGGGGGAGAGCTTTTATTTTTGCTTTTACTGTTGATGTTGCTGTTGCTGTTGCTTTTGGTTTTGGTCATTGCTCAGTTTGGGGCTTTGCTGGGAACACGCCTTGCTTTTTGAATCAACAAACCATAAAACGCACTTAACCCACTGAGTACCCCTAACAACAACAGTAGCAACAGCAACAGCAACAACAACGTAAACAACAACTGCTCGCACTAGCTGACCAAACAAATTGAACTCCTCTCTGCCCCCTCTCTGCCTGCATTTCCCTCCACTCCTCGACTTCGTTTTGTGCTCAATTGAAAACTCAGCAAGTTTTCGACAGTTTTTGGGGGAACTATGTCCATACATATACATTGACTGGTAGCGGGGGGCATGTGGACATGGGGGCATGGTGCATGGCACACCACTGGACGATGTTGGTGCCGGCCGGCAATTGTTTTGCCAGTTCAAAAACGCTGATTAAAGCGAGTCTCTGGATTGACTCGGCGGCAGTTTTTCATATGCCTCTTGTTGCTTCTGGTATTGTTGTCATCGAAGCTACAGTGAATATTGCCTATACACTAACACTAAACCAGGTATGCTAGCTATGTGGAAAGTGGAAAGTGAATGTTGATATTCGAATGCTTTAAAACAGTGGTGTCCGAAAGCACACTATCAAATATTTTATTTAAAGTAATTTATTTTTAAGAGAAAAATCTAAACAAATACAAATAAAATACAAAAATTTATATTATTATATTCTGATTCTATTCTTTTTATATACTTTTATAAATGTTTTGGATTCTCAACTATTTTGGTTAACGGAAATTATTATTTTACCTTATTCTATGTTAAATTTTCATACAAATTTTGTATAACTTCAGAACATAAGCGTCACAGACATGACTATGATTTGTGAATGAACCTTATCGTCATACTTACAGGATACAAGAAAATTAACAATTATAATGAAGAGCAGATGAAAAACACATGTTTTTACAACAATTCTCTTTTGGATTTGAAAAACTTTGAATGGCAACTAAAAGGGTATTTATAATTCGACTTTGTTTGTTATGAGTCTCACATTGTTTTTGGTTTTATTTGGGTTAAGCGCTCCAGCAACCGCCAAGTCATGCATGGCCAGTAGACGGCAGAACAGTTTCAATCGCAGTTGTTATTGTTGTTGCTGTTGTTTTTGTTGCTATTGTTGTTGCTGTTGTTGTTACTGAAAGATCAACTATCGGCACATTGCAGTCAGTTCTTGCAGCGGTTCTCGGAAGGCGTTTACAGCACCACCATGAAGATTAATGGCTAAATGGGTTGGACTATTACATCTTAACATATTCGGAATTTTAATTTGATTTGTGGTTTCGTTTCGTTGGCTTTTGGGTTTCAAGTTTGCCTTAGTTCAATGAGCATTTGCGGTGCGTTTCATTAGGCGTAAAGTGTGGTGCGTAATGCCCCATCCTTAAGTGGATAATATGGGGTTTCCAGCGAGAGTTTTCATTGAAAGTATGACCCCGAAACTCTATATCATTATGCAATTATTGTAAATTCTCAGCTAAGAGTTGTAAGCAAGATTCTACGAATTTGATATGTGTGGATCATTTCAGTTTAGAAAATTCAATTTAAATTCCATACTTGAAAATATAAGAAATATGTATAATACAACCTTCTAGAAAAATAATAATACATAGATTCTTTGAAATTCTTTATTATGCAATTATAGTAAATTTTAAACGAACAATTGATAGCATGATTTAAGGAATTTGAACAGTTGCAGTTAGCAAAATTAAATTCAATTTTATATGAATTTCTTAAAATAATAATACATAGATTCTTAAGAATAGATTGTTTAGAATTTGCTAACAAATAACAAATATTTTATTCCAATCAAAAATTTGCATAATTTGCAGTTCAACAGAGCGAAAAGTGCCTTTGAGTCACTGTTTGCTATTCTTAGTATTTCTAAGTATGTGAATATATATAGTATCTATATTTTAGGCCACATTACAAAGAAATCCGACACATGCCCCAAAACGACGACTCAAGGTAAAGTTCTAAGGAAAAGTTAAATATTCTGTTTTTTCTTGTCCCGTTCAGCATTCGTAAATAGAGTTATGAATTTAGTCTGTTACAGCCGCAACAACAACAAGAACAAAAATAACAACAATATCAAAGAGAACAACAACAGCGGCAACAACAACAACGAACAAGCGACTGCAGAAGCTTTAACTTGGCTTTTGTTTGAGCAACGGAAATTATTATTAATTGCTTGGAATGCCAAGCCTACAACATACAACATACAACATACAACTCCATTCAGCTCCCCTTCCCTGCCCCTCCCACCTCTTCACACTCCCCACTCCGCACTCTTCTAATGGCTTCCGTTGGCGTGGCAGCTTCTGGTATATTTTTCTAATCACTTTGATGACGTCAAAAGCCGTTTTTTTCATGGCCAAAATGCGGCGAGATCTTGGCCTCAAATCGCGCTTAGTGTGAATACTTCATGTATTAGTGTGTGTGTGTGTGTGTGTGTGTGTTGGGCGGATTGCGTGGATTCTGTAGATTATTTGGAGTAAGCGCCCAGTTCAATAACCTTGGCAACGAGCAGCGACATTTGACAGCCCCCTCTCAGCAGACAGCGTGGGTAACAACAATTGCAACATGAGCAACAAAAACAACAGCAACTTAAACAACAACAACAAATGTTTACTGAGCTGGCCAAGCGTGGCCAAGTTAATAGCAGGTCTCCAGCCCCATTGCAACGCCAATTGCAGTTGTACACCGAGAAAAAAGCCAAGATGTCAAATTTAAACTAAATCAATTTGGCATGCAATTTTAAAATTTATTTATTTTGGCTATAATTGTGAAATTAAGAATATGTGCGACTTCAATGGCAACGACTCAACATTTAAATAACCCAAAATCCATAAAAAATAAAAATTAAAATTCTTTTAATACGAATTGATCGAAATGAAAAGTCATAATTGAAATAAATATATTTTCTTCCCGGCTTAAAAATACCCAAGATCACCCAAATTAACTATTTAATGTTATTTAAAATACTTTTTACATTTAAATATTTTTTTCTCTTTTTTCTTAATTTTAAGTATAAATTTATATATTCTATCAGGGATTAAAACCGAAACGAATATTGGTTTCAGATACGGTTTCGGTTATATTCGCATTTAGGCTTTCGGTTACCGGTTACGGTAAATCTTTGAATAAAGGTTTCGTAGCGGTGAACCGGTTTTTGTGTGTTTCGGTTTTGAAATACCGGTATGGTTTCGGTTCACAAAAAAAAAAAATTTCTTTGCAATAATACTTAAAACGCATTACTTTCTCAGTGTTGCTAAAAATTACTATTTTACCCCCATTTTCCTCTTTTTCATACAAAATGTGGCTTTTTAATAATTTTCAAAAAATCATAAAAAATACTAGCAAAAATATTTTTGATCTTTTTTTTGCAGTTGCTATAAGAATTGTTTCAAAAAAATTTTTGCATCAAAATATTTTTTGAAAAAATCGAGGAAAAAACTTGAAAAATTGACTTTTCCTAAAATTCAAAATTTTCCAAGGGTACTTAATGGGTTAAAGAAATTTTTGTATCATTTTGGAATTTTAATCACTTAAAAGATTAATATAAAAAACCCGCATCAAACCATCTTTATTATACCCAAATTTGACAAATGTATGCTGTATGAAGACATTAGTGCCACACTGTATGTGTGTACATGCATAAGACAATGAAGTGCAGATAATTTTTGCATCTTGCATTTATTTGTCTTTTTTTTGCATGCATGAAAAACCGAAATTAGCCCTTATAAATGAAACGGTTATTTCGGTTTGCAGAGTTTCGGTTTAAATTTTTCGGTCAGATGAACATTTTTATTTTTCGGTTACGGTTTCAGTTACGGTTTCAAATTTCAATCGGTTTTTACCGGTTAAAGTTTACGGTTTCGGTTAGGGCTTTAATCCCTGTATTCTATAATTGTTCATTTAATTGTTAGATCCCACTTTTATTATAAATATCATATGGTCATAAATGAAATTATCGGGGGTGCCACAGAAATCGCTTTCGCTTGAATTTCACTTAAATTTCATACAAATTCCAGTGAAATTCAAGCGAAAGCGATTTCTGTGGCACCCCTATACATTTGAAACCGTTTTTGCTCAATTTTACCCAAAAATTTACGACTTTTTTCAGTGTAGTTGTAGTTTGGGGTGTATTTGTTGTTGCAATTTAGTCTAGAAGCCAAGGGAAATTTGCACCGCCAACGCCAACAAAGAGCTGCCATGTGGCCGCCGTTTCATCTGACTGAGTGTTGAGGCGGAAGCACGCAGCAAAGTTGAAAGTGGACCTGGACCTGGAGACGCGGTTAGAGTTGGAGGTGGAGGTGGAGGTGGAGATGGAGACAATGCTCCCCAGTTCAAGTCAAGGTGCGGCAGCAGTTGAGACCTGCCAGCTGCCTGAGTTGCCACTGCCAACAGTAGAAGAAGAGTCTGGAGTGCAACTGGGAATAACTTCAACTCCGACTGCAACTGCAATTTGCGGGCGGGGATGGGGGTGGGGGTGGTTCTACGGGAAAGGGAGGAAACTATTGTATTACCCGCAACAAGAGGTGAACGACTGACATTTGCTTAATTGTGTTTGAATGCCGGAACGATAACAATAACAACAAAAGCCAACGCCGCATCGCTGCAATGATTTAAGCCAACAGTTGCAGCGGGTTAATAAAATACGGCCAGAGACCTAAAGAGCACATCAATAATATGGAATATAGTATATATAGTAAGTTGTCATTTTGAAAGCTATTTAAAAATGTCTATATCTATGTCTAATCGAGCGCAAAGGGTATAAAAATGTAATCTCATTTATTTATGATAAAGTCAATAAAACAAATTTATTTAAAAATGGAAGAATAAAAAGAGAAGAAGTATCTACATGCAAAAATACATGCATACACTCGAACTTCATATCAAATTTATAATAATGTAATATATGTATGTACCTGTATAATATCGAAGGGTATAAATAAATAACTCTGTGCAATCAAAAACCACACAAGTCCCAGCCAATTTCAGAATCATATCAAAGTTGTTCAACTGTTTCCCAGTGCAATATCTTCTTGCATATTATATATATAAATATATATACACATCTGTACATTTATATATAACTGAATGAATGAATTGCATTGCTATTTCAAAGGTCTGTCAACTGTTATCGAATGAATTATCGTGCAATGCACGAGTGTCTCGACATTAGCATTTATCTAAGTCGAACGATTTGTTTGTTGTCTTTTGCACAATGTTTGTTTATTTTGACACGTTCAGTTGTTGTTCGTTGTTGTTGTTGTTGTTCTTTTGGTCTATGCGTTGGCGACTTTAATAAATAATTTTCTGTATTTCCGTATACCAATCGCAATCTGATGTCTGCCCTTTTTCGAGAGCTGCTGTGTCTGTATTTTTAGGTTCTTGCCACTTGGCTACTGCCACAGAGTTTGATCTGTTTTGAAATTTGTTTATGGCAACTGTTGCCCGATTCGATGTTGGCGTTGACAGCTTCACAGTTGATGAACTCTTTTGAAGCAGCGACAACGAGCAACGACAACGAGCAACATGTGTGGCAGCAATTCATTTGATTTTTTTGTTTTTTTGTTTGTATTTTGTTTATGCCGCGTGGCAAGACAGGCAGCATGCGGCATACAACAACAACAAGAACAATCCTAAAACTGTCTGCTCTAATGATTTTGACCCTGAACGAATCTGAAGTGGTTTCGGGTGTTCATTCCGATGCTGCTGCTCCACTGTGTAAACATGTCCGTCCCATGTCCCGGTCCGAGTCGCGTCCGAGAGCATCGTCAACGTATTTTTGTAATTGCAACGAATGAGTTATAAATTTAATTGTCCCGCTGTTTGACGCCTTGAACCAAATCACAGGAGGAGGCAACCTCAGAGAAGGGAGGACCAAGACGAACGCCAAATTGGGTGACAGCCGTGTTGGATGCTTAGAAAATTACAGTACAGCTTCCCTAAGTCGAAACAACACGAATTGAGCGAATTTCTTAGATATGTATTTCAGCAGTGATCGGTAAATGATATACAATTATAATACAGAATGTTTAAGTACTTCAAGTATATTTATAAAACATTCTACATAAGTTGACTATAGGGACGTTTGACTGTACTTTGTCTGTCAGCTATCAGACATCTTCATAGCCTGAACCTAAAAATTGACCCGTGCTGCTATAAAATCAATTTTAGGGAGAATTGATTAATTATGAAAAAAAGGTTCATGACTGAATTTTATAAATAACAGATTTTTTAATATTGACTTCTCAAAAAAACTTCATAATATTCACTTGGGGATTCTATGGTGATGAAATATGCAACTGATTACTGTTACTAGAAACTGTATATCAATTAACATTTGTTAAATCGTTTACTAATTTTTATATTTATTTTATAGGTAAGGTATCCGAAGTATCCTCAAGGTATTGCTGATAATTGTATTAATGAGGTTTATAATTATCGTTAAATGTTAAACTTAATTGTCAGAGCTTTTTTGTAAATGTCTAAGATCATTTAAATAACTCCAAGTGTCTAGATATCGAAATTTCGCTTTGATTCGAAGATTGAATCCATTCAATTCAAATCAGCTCCAAAACCAATTTTGTGACAATTTCTTTGAATTACTGATCATGATTATTATGAGATTCATTTATTAATTTTTGAATTGATTGATAGTTACAATTTTTTAGGAAATATTTTTAAATTGTAATAGAACACTTTTTAATTTCAAACTCGAACTTATTAATAACTGGCTGTAGCTGAAATGAAATTACAAATGGAAAGCAAGCTACGGTTAATAATTTACAGATCGGTTAATGAACGAAAAAGTTTAAGCGATATCAAAATCGAAATGAAATGTGTATCTTTTGCTGGATATTAGACACTCAGAAAGATTGTCTCGCTGCCCATGTCGAGACTGCCCCAGCCCAGAGCGTTGGCCACCAAGTTGAGTATCTGCTGTAGTGGCACTCCGGCTTTTTCCAGATCCGATCGAACCGCACGATATTCCGGCAGGGCGCGGACGTTGCTCAAGAGACGTCGGAACTCCGAGCTGCGGATGCGTCGAACTGCCGTGTTGAGTTCCTTGTCCACTGCCAGCTGGCGACGATAGAGATCCCTGAGCTGGGCACGAGGCAGTGCATCCCGCAGGTCCTGCAGCAGTCCTCGCACACCTCTACGCCGATTGGGCAGTGGACTGCTGGACGTCTCGGTGGTCTGAATGTTGAGGAACACCCGCACATAGTCAACGAAGTGGGCGTGATTGAGCTTCAGTCCCTGGCACACGTAATCCCTGAGGACGCCCTCCTCTTTGGTGGCCCGCAGCCGCGAGACGCGCTCCTTGAACTCATCACTGCGGAGCAGCTTCAGGAGCTCCCTCACCTCGGCATCCTCCTTGGCATGGACGAGAATATTGCGCAGACGATCGGCAGGTAAAAGGGGGCGGGCATTGAGAATGAGGCGTGTCAGGCCATGCTCTGCGTTAGATGGACAAGCATTGCCATCACGTGGCCCAAGATCCTCAACCATCGCCTCTTCCTCCTCCCCCTTCACCGCTTCCTTGTCTTCGGTCTGTACTATGCTAATTTGCTTGGCAGGAGAAGCGTCTGTCGGGACTGTCTCAGTGTCAACTGTCTTCTCACTGGTCACTTCCATCACGTGCTCCACATCCCGAGTTTCCCTTATGTTAACCACGTCTTGACCCTGTGCAAAGGGCATCCAGTTGATCTTCTGGGCCGTCATCAAACTATCCTCCTCTGAAGTTGGTTCGCCAAGTTCATGCCAGGTAAAGTCTTCGGGAAACTCAAAGGCGGATTCAGTCACTGCCTCATCCTCCTCGGACTGATGCTCAGGAACTGCAGTGGTGCCTGCCACAAGCAGCAAACAGCAGCTGAGATAAGTGAGGAGTTGATACATCTTGCAATCCAATTGATTACTGTCTTCCTTGCATTACGAAACTGCACATTTTATAGCTGAATGCTGCGAGAATCACGGCCAAGTGCTAACTTATCTGTACCGTTCTGTTCTGTTGTTTACCCATATATTTCGCTTATTTGCCCAACATCTTTGCAGGCAAACAATGAAATGCGAAAGCAACAAAAAATGAGAATGACAAAAGAACTCACCCAAAAGTGGAACAACCTTCGGGCACTTTTTTCGAGCTCATCAATCTTTAATATTGATATTCTCGTATCAGAGCCATCAAAAGCAATTGCAACGTTTACACCAAGAGCATGACAATTTGTTGTTCTGCCGAGTTCTGAATTTATATTTCACGTCCCCCTTCTGCCCTCTGCCCTCAGCTTAAGCGAATTATTTATGACTGCAACTTTTTGTCGTGCTAAGCTGCTTAACTTGGCCATAAAAGTCATCAGCAACAACATCATTATCATCAGTAATGACAACACTTGACATTTAGCCAGGACTCGCTTAAGTTTTAGGCATTATCTAATGCAAATTTTGAAGTCATTTTAGGTACTTGAAACACAATATAATTTATTTAAGCTTAATCGCTTCTGTAACACTTCGATTGTTTGTTTATAGTCAAACTTTCCCTATTCGAGTCATTATAAATTATTTGTTTGCAACAACAGCTTAGACAATCGATCTTCAAAATTTCTTCAAAATTGGAAATACAACATTTGCAAGTATTAAGTTTCTTAGCTTGAACATTAAGAGCTTATCAAGGCTTATTTCACTCAGCTTTTATTAAGGTAAAATATAAATGGAAAATGAAAAGAGGACTTAAGATATTTATAGTGGAATTACAACTGAGTGTCATGATATCCGCATGCGATAAATTCTGTTTTTAAGTTTCATCAAATCTCCCAAAAGTAAAAGATTTGCCGTTCTGCAAGATATCGACTAACCAGCTAAACATCTTCACAACAATTAACTTGGCTCTAAGGACTATCAAATACAATTCTATGTTAATTCATACACCTAAAGCCTCAAGTGTGGCAACTGAACTGGGTAAGGGGAAAAGGCGGCTTTAAGTCAATGCCAAAACATGAATATTCATGCGAGAATACTTGTCGTTTCTTATCCTTGGCAATATCGACTCTTACATAGGCAAATGTTTTGCTCACTCTCAAATGAAGGCAAAAAGGATACAGAACAAACAGTCAAATCCTGCCGAGCTGTGCAAAAAAAAAAAAAAGTGAAAGTAAAAGTAAAAGTAAAAAGAAACGTTGCCAGGCATAAGAATCCCCAATCTAATGAGTCCCCCATGAATACTGTGTGCGAATGACTTTTCGGTCTACCGCCTTCAGATATTTCTTGCCTCTTTTAAATATAGCCGAAATCCAGTTGACAATGCGATGAGGACAATGGAGGAAACCCGCCAAAAGATGCGAAATCAACAGAAAAGCCATACAAAACAAAGAAGTTCATAAAACGACGAGGCTTTTGAAAGGGATATAATAAAACTCATATCGTGAGTTCCGCGAAACATACAGAAAAGAATGCACTTAACTGGGACAAGTTGGGATATAATTAGACTGAATATGTGCTCCATTAAGCTGCACCTTTCACAAAGACCACGACTCTAATTTATGACATGTCATAAAACTCCATTAGAATATTACGGAAGACACAATATCGCCGGGCTTACAAAGTTTTGAGCAAAGGAGTCGCTTGCCAGGTAAGTCGCCAGCCAAGCCCAGGATATGGCCAGACTATGTAGTTGGGGAAGGGGGACGCATAAATATGTGACTTTAACCCAACGCCCCATAAAGTGGCATTAGAACTTAAGGCCAAGTTATGTGGGAAGGAACAGCCCCAAGTACAGTCACGCAAATGACCAAATTGAAAAAAGCAGAAGCCGCCAGTTGGAGTTGGAGTTGGAGTTGGAAATTGGGGTTGAGTTTGAGGTTTGGGTAGGACCACGCCCATTGCCCCGGGTCAACTATTTTTATGCTTCCATTCTCCCACGAGACAGTTGTTTAAATATTTTCTTTGGTGCGCCTTCCTCACACCGAGTCTTGGCCTTAATTGATTCAAAAAATGCACAAGTAATTCGATCTAAATTTCATTTTGACATTCGGCTCGACAGCACGTACTTATACATACATACATATATCCACCCAGGAGAAGGAGAAGGACTCTTCTGGCCAGGACATTTTGTCAACTGTCAGCATATTTACGAATTGCCAATATTCCATTGCATTGCGTTCAATTTAAATTAGGATACTCTTCGTCGGCTCATCTCGGGCTAATACGTGAGCGGCATTCGAGCATTTCAGCATTTGGGCCTTAAAGCGACTCGTTTGTAAATCAAATTGCAACATTAACACTTGAACTGGTCCCATTCATTGATTGATTCGGTCTAATGCCATATGTAAGTCATAAGGCCCGATAAAAGCATTTACTAAATTTAATTTTTTTAAATACTAGGTATATTTAACTATCCTTTTTAATTTAAAGGCATTTATTTTATGTCACGTTAAAAATGCACAATATCCAAAAAATTAAATATATCTAAATTCAGATTGGAGCTTATTCTAAAGGTAAATTTATATACAAATATATGTATGTATGTCGAGATTGGCATAAGTACCGCATAAAATAAGTACGTAATGCTTCTAAAAACAACCTATGAGCACAAAAAAAATGTTGTGGAAAAACACAAATTGACTTTGGCTGTCACTGAACACGTTTTTAAGACCACAAAATGAAATTGAAATCTAAGGTTCTGCGATGATTGGGGAATCACAGCACAGCTCTAATACTTTAATTTCTCTATAAATAACTACAGTGGCTCACAGCTTAAAGTATGCAGTGCAAATTTTGACATTTAAGGCTTATTTGAGCCGTTATCGGTAACATATTGGCATCAATGGAATTCCGTTTGAATGAAACACAACTTTCCCTAACCCATTAAGTACCCATTAAAAACAATAAATTCTTGTAAAAGTTAACTTCTTCAACTTTTTTCCTCGATTTTTTACAAAAAATATTTTGAAGCAAAAAAATTCTTCGAACGATTTTAAGAGTAACTGCAAAAAAAATCTTCAAAAATCTCTTTGCTAGTATTTTTATGATTTTTTGAAAATTGGAAAAAATTGAGGAAAAAAGTTGAAAAAGTTGACTTTTACATACATTTGAAATTTTCGAAGTGTACTTAATGGGTTAAGGAAAGTTTTTTGTCATTCAAACGGAATTTAAATGATCTTCCATTGATGCCAAACGTTATGTTAAGGATATTTGAAAATCTTTAAGTTTTAAATCAAAATTTTACCTGCATACTTTAAGCTGTGAGCCACTGTATAGCCTTATACCCTCTTGATTAATATCATGAACTGATCTCAACCAACAAGACTCTTTGCTTTGCAACTAAGCAGAGAAAATTACGTATTTACTTCTGTAAATAAATGTAACTAAATTAGAGATGGGCATGGACCGTGCCGTGCCGTGCCTATTTAAAAAAAATCCGTGTTGGGCCGTGTTGGGCCCCTTATTAAAAATTGCCGTGTTTTACCGTGCCAAAGTCGGTAGGCACGGTAGGCACGGGAGGCACGGTAGGCACGGGAGGCACGGTAGGCACGGTACAGATTTTGAATTTAAATATGGTAGTATCGATAAGTTGGCGTTGTTTTATAGCTTGTTTGTCAGCTTGAGCTGTAGGATTCATCGATGTATCACACAATTTGCGAACACTTACAACATCGATAGCACGATTGATGCCATTATAATAAAAAAGTGACGCCACGAAGTGACAAAAATGAAGATGGGCATGGGCCGTGCCGTGCCCGTGCCGTGCCGTGCCTATTTAAAAAAATCCCGTGTTGGGCCGTGTTGGGCCTCAGTTTTTACCAGCCGTGCTTGAGCCGTGCCGTGCCTCAAAAAGGAGGCCCATGCCCATCTCTAAACTAAATTGTTATTTAATTAATATGAATTACAAATAAAAATTTAAATATAATTAAGTAACTTGAGAAAATAGTAGTTTTATTTATACTTGTTATTGTATAATCAAGTATAATATGTATGTATTTATAAACTTAGCAGTATTTTCGCAGTGACAAAACAAACATAATCTGATTAACAAGTCGGTGATAGAAATATAAAGGAAAAGGGCAAGGTCGTGCCTAAGTTTTGGCTTTACATTTCAGTAAATGTAAATGACGAGACAAAAATGTTGTTAACGCAGATGTCTGGCATAAATAAAATCCAACAATCTTTTGGCGAATAGTTCAAGGTGGGACAAGACGAAGTAATAAAATATTGAATTATATTCTTAAACCTGCCTAATATTACCAGATGATATGCATATGTATATGTATAATATACTATTATATAATTTTTACAAATATTAATAAATTAATTAAATATTATTATTAATATTAAACAGTTACATTTGGAAGAGTTTATATTGATTTTTACAACAATCCCGCCAATTCAAATTGCGCGCGCACTTAACCTCTTGCGCACTGGAAAGCACTCAGCTTATGGTCACCCTAAATACTAAATTCCTTCGTCAGTTTTAGGAAACTTAAATACGCCACCTATGGATTGGATTTAAAAGTAAATTAACTCAATACCAAAATGGATTTAAAAAAGACCTTAATGTGACTATCGTCCCTTTTCTGTGGTTACAATGCTGCCACATATCAAAACTATCGGTGAATCTTTTTCTGTAAACCAACACACACATAGCTTTGAAACTTGTGGCAGCTTTGCCTGTGTGTGTGAGGAGAGTACAATGCATTTTAGCCGCCATGGAAGATTGTAAGTGTGCACTTTAAATAGCTTTAAAATAAATGTAACTAACGAATTTCACGTCAGCACAGCCGTCAACTTAAGCGTCGCAATGGCCGAGGATGATACAGATCTAGATCAGACGGCTTCGCTGCTCAATCACAACGTGACATTCGATAGCATGGAGTACACATTGGCAACAACTTTGCCGGCAAACCTCAGTTTCAGTCTCAGTGACGCGGAGCGTCTTAGGCTGAAGAAGGGACAGGGACAGGGAGGCAACAGTAGTATTACTCTTAATCGAAGTGCACTCAGGGACCTGCCAGTGAATGTGGAGAACAACAACAATAATACTCAGAGTTGTATGGAAACCAGCGTCGATATGGAGGAATGCAGCACACTGGAGGACAGCGAGAGAATCATAAACATTGAAGACACCATGGATGAGGGACCATGTGCAGAGTCGAAAGTAATGGAGCCAGAGGAATCGAATTGTGAGCAAAGTACGACGAGTGCCGAGCACACAGTCACCCCACTGCCGACGTACTTTGATAAGGAACTCGTGGAACTAGGTCGCCGTTGTTGGTCATCAACGTCGCAGACACAGCACTACACCAAGGGCTGCTACTGGTCACCAGATGGCACCTGCCTTCTCGTGCCCGTTCACATGGATGGCATGCATGTGATGGAACTACCCTCGGACTTGTACACCGCCAGCAGCGTTTCTGAGGAGCGCGAACTCTCAAAACTTCAGTCGGCTGTGCATGTGGCCGAGGGCGGCACTGTCTATGATTGCGTCTGGTATCCTCTGATGAGCAGCCAGGATCCCAGCACTTGTTTGTAAGTAGTTTATTCCTCACATTACTGTGAATCACTAATATCTCCTTTTCTTCCTCTGCAGCTGGTTGGCCACAAGACAACACGAACCCATCCACATGTGGGATGCCTTTGATGGTCATCTGCGCTGCAGTTACAGCGGCTACGATGAAGTGGATGAGGTGGTGGCAGCCATATCGCTTGCCTTCTCACAGGATGGCCAAAAGATCTACGCGGGCTACAAGCGTTGCCTCAAAATCTTCGACCTCAGCCGACCTGGTCGCATCTGCGATGAGTATGCTGTCAAGTTTGCCATTTCCTGCATGACACAGACCTCGGAGCATCCGCACACTGTGACCTGCGGCAACTGGAAGGGATACATTCAGCACTTTGATCTGCGTTGTCCCCCAAAACAAGGACCGCTCTTTACTTTGGGTGGCCACTCGGCGGGGATTACACAGCTGCGTTATGCTGACAATGCTGCTGGCAATTGGCAACTGTTTAGCGGAGCCCGTAAGTGTCCAAAGCTCCTTCAGTGGGATATGAGGAATTACAAGAAACCGCTGCACGAGTTCCAGCGACAGGTGAACACCAATCAACGCATACAATTCGATCTGAGCGCAGATCAATCGTGGCTGGTCAGCGGTGACACCGTCGGGGCTTTCAATATCTGGAATCTGAAATCGGAGGATGGAAAGGAGGCAGTAAAGGTGCCAGTTCATGGTGATTGCTGCAACGGCATCGGCTTCCATCCCACTTTGCCAATCTTGGCCAGCAGCTCGGGGCAGTATCACTTCATATCAGGAGACAATCACGAGAATACGATCAACACAACAGCACTGGACATTCCTGATCAGGAGGAGGAGATTGAAGGAAAACGTGTCGTTAACTATGAGAACGCAGTGTTGTTGCTCTGGTGTGGCGACAGTAATGTTTAATTGTAGTTTCCTAAACAAAACTTAAATGCTAAACTTAGTTGACTAC
Organism: Drosophila suboccidentalis; assembly: GCA_037043435.1. Lineage (NCBI taxonomy): Eukaryota > Metazoa > Arthropoda > Insecta > Diptera > Drosophilidae > Drosophila > Drosophila suboccidentalis. The sequence continues at coordinate 36,814 of JBAMBK010001471.1, forward strand.
TCAGGCATGTACATTGTACAAACATTATCTGTTAACATGAAAATATATTAAGCTATCGTTTCCATATTTATTGAGTCGATTTTTCCATTTCAAATAAGCTGTCACTGTGCCCTTAATTTTAGCCCACACTGTCCGAATGTCATGTTAAGTGTTGAAATCTATGTTAAATTACACTGGCGTCATGTTTGAATAAAAGTCAAAGAACAAGTTACCAATTATAAATATTTCATTTATTTTTAATTACGCATTTTATTATACATTCATTATTTGAATTTACTTATCGTCATTGATTTATGTAAATTTTGTTTATTTTTTTAAGTTATGCGTGAACTTAAAAAAAACATTTGCGTAGGCTGCTTTAAAGAGAACATTTATTTGGTTGAAAACGTAATCGTTTTTCACTTTCCTCATACAAAAAGTTGTTTTATTATTTTCGTTGGTTATTGGTGTTGATTATACATTAATATATAAGTATATATCGTAAATTGAGTACATATCGAAGCGTTTTTATCAATTGAATTGATGTTTTTTGCGTTTGTCTTTGTTTTTTTGTTGTTGAAATAGGCTTAAAGTTTGCACGTGTAAGGGATTGTGGTTTTTGTTGTTGTGGCTGTGTTGTTTTTATTGTAGCTGTATATATATATATATATATATATGCATGTATATATATATAGACTTGTTGATTTTTTAGTAGTTATCATAGTAAAGTTACAGAAATACACATTTATAACGCTATGTGAATTTAAATTTAAGCTAACTTTCAGCGCTCTCTGCACTTTGCAAATAAATCTGAAAAGAGTTTCGCAGCTGATGCAAAATTTGCCTAAAAAATCATCTCCCTCTCCCCAATAAATTTTGTTTAATCCATTTTTTTGCGGCCGAAAATCTGCGCCATTCATCCTTATCATCATCTTCTAAATATAACTTGACGTTAGACAAAATATGCATTTTTATTATAATTTCTATAATATATAGGTTGTATGTATTGTATATATATGTATGTACTTATGTTTCGTGTTATGTTATATTAATGCCTAAAGTGTTCTCATATTTGTTTGAATTGTGTAAATGAAACGAAAATTGTGTTTTGTTTTACTTTGTATTGTTTTTTTATTGAGATTTTTTATGTAGTTTTGTTTTGAAGCATTTCTTATGTATTTTTCCTGTTTGACATTTATTATATAGATAGAAAATGCGAACTTATACAGAAGTGTTATAAATGTTAAGAAGTGTCAAACTGGCAACTTCGTATATGTTAATAAATTAAAATTATATGTTAAATTATACAGAGAGTAATCGTATTTAATTAAATAATAAATTTGATATAAATATATATTTTTTTTTGTTGGTTTTTGTTTCGTTTATCATCAAGCAAAGCATACAGAAAACGACAGGCAAACCATTCCATATGGCATTTAGTTCTTTTGAAAATGCTCTGCAAATCAATTGAAAATACACTTAATTATCTAAAGTATTGTTGAAAAGCATTAATTAAAACAAATTGAAATGGTTAACATAATGAAACATTTTCACACTGAAACAAATGTAACAAACGATGCCTCCACAAAGTGTTGAAGCCAAATTTAAAATGTAATAAATGAATTATATAGACCTTATCATGATGCTTTTGTTTTTGTTTTTCGATTTTAGTTGTACATTTATGTAAATTTGCTTTACTAAATGTATTTCGTATTAATTTGCAGTATGCACTTATCAAGTTTTCGCTTTTGTAGTGTAGTGTAGAGTGTAGTGTATAGTTTGAGTTTAAATGTTTGCGTTTTGCTGTAATCTATCATTTTAGTTGTTGCTTTTGTTGTTGTTTTGTTGTTGTTGTTGTTGCCTGTTGTTTACTAGCGCTGCCTTTGCTCAGCAAAATCATCTTTTTTCATTGTTTTTTGTTTGATTTTTGTATAATACTTGAAATTTTTGAAGCAAATCTCTTGTTGTTGCTTAAAGGTTTTCGCTTAAATATGTGTTGAAGTTGTTCTTGTTGTTGTTGTTGTTGTCGTATGCAGTGTTGCTGCAACCGTTGCAAGCTTTAAGCTGAAGACGCTCCACGTGCCCCAGCAACAACGGCCAATTCTATCAAGGTCTAACCAGACGAGGCAATGGGACTCTGTTGGCCATCCATATCCTGAGTCTGGGCCTTGTTCTGACGCACAGCCTCAGCGCGACGTTCCTGCAAAAGAGATGCAAATAATTAATTGAAAGAATTCTGAGCTTAGAAAGAGTCGAATAATATTGCTGCTACAAATGAACGGCAGGCAAATGATATCAAGAATTGAAGTGAAATTATCGATTTTCTTATTGAGAGGGGAACCTACAAGTTTTTGAGCTTTCTCAATTTTTTTGAGCAATTCCTTTTCGCGATTCTGCTCGGCGGTGAACAATTTGTTTTCAATAATGCGCGCTTTCTCCTCAACCTTTTGGGTTTCCAATTGATTGATCTGCGTTTTGATTTCAGCAATTTTGATTGTGTTCTAAATGAGATCAAGAAAATAAAAACCAACAAATTATATTGGATGATGAAACAAAAATATATAGAATACATATACGACATAAATACATGCACATTCATTTAGTTAAATTGGAAATGAAGCTAAGAACAAACACATAAACGACAACAAGCCAAGCTAAGTTCGATTACATACAATTATTTAGCTGGAAAACAACTCACATGCTCCTTGAGACGATCCAACATTTTCTTAATGTTCTCATCGCGCAAAGCCTGGGCGGTCTTCAATTTCTCCTCAATGGCTTTCTGCTCATTGGCCTTTTGCTGCTCCAAAGTCTCGCGCGTCTTCTCAATCTCCTGGGCATGGATCTGTGAAGGATTCGAGAATATATCAAAATTACATAGTCGAATTTTGGGTTTTGATTTTTTCTTATTTTATTATAACAATTTATACAAATAAATACTTAGTATGTTAAATAAATATTTAAAAATATAAAATAATATTTAAAAATATATAATACTTTACAAATTGTTTCATACCTTTAGCTTTTCCTTCATGTCACTGATGATGGCTTCACGCTTCTCTACATGACGTTCGATTTTGGTCTCAAGTTGCTCCTTGGTCTGAGTAATGAACTCATTGGTAATCTCATCCTTTTTGCGTGTGGCCTCCTCAACCTTGGCCAGTTTGATCGAGATCTCGGCCATCTTCCTGGCCTCCAAAGACTAAATATTAATAACAAAAATGTATGTATTTTTATAAAATTTGAATGCACAAACTCAAAATAAAAAACAAATTTTATTATTTTATAATTATTTTTAGTAAGATCATATTGGATTAATTCTATTTGGTGTTTTTTTACTTACAATGCGACGCTCTTCGGCTGCTTTTAGCTTTTGCTCAATCTCCTCGACGCTGACGTTTTTGCCAGGGGTCACGGGCCGCTTGGGCACTGCCACATTGGGTGCCGGCTCGGCCAAAATGACCTCATAGCTGAGGCCACCGCGTGACTTCTCCTGGCAACGGATCTCAGTGGCTGCAGAAAGAAAAGAAATGAAAGAAAGAAAAGAAAGAAATCGAGTCACCCGGTTAGTAATTCAATATTTGTGCAGGGGGTGCTGCAAGTATATAAATAGTTCAGGGTAATTCGACTCGGAAAGTCAGCCACCCTTAAGCTGCACGACAGCATGACGTCATTTTCGCACTAACTTCTGCACTACCATCCCCCCTGCAGCTGGCCACCTTTTCCCCTGTCTTTTGGTTTTCATTTTCGCCTTTTAAGCAGAACTTGTGGCGCTTAAATTACCAGCTGCAGTTGCAAAAACAAAACTGAAACGGGCTCTTACAAATATTTCCGGCTCTGTGCATATTTTCAATACATTAACTTTAGCTGCCATCTTTGGCCGCAGTTGCATCTGTTGGTTGCTGCGGCTTTCTGTTGCACAACTTTGATTAATGGCAACGCGGCACTCTCCGTTAATTTTCACACTTTTCCAGGCGCCATACATCATACTTACATATGTACATAAAGTATACGAGAACCGCACCATGAAAACTGTGTGAAAACCCACTGACAATGATGGCCGGAATAGTGCCACAGCACCAGAAAAAAAAACAAAACCGGAATGCCAGAAAACATCAGGAATTCCAGACAACACCAGAAACACCAAAATAAACAAAAATAAAAAATTCCCGTACAATTATATGAAATGCAGCGGAAAATGCATTTCACAGCTGTGCATAAAATGAAACTCCATAAATGCTCCTCAAATTCCTCCGCTCTGCAATTGCAGATGTTGTTCAAAAACAGTTGTTATGCTTTTATCAAGAGTGAAAATTAAAACAGAACAATTCATACAAAGAACAAACACAGCCACCTTTCCACAAAAATTGTAATTCTATAACTTATTTACTTGGGATCCGGGCATATGTTCCACATGTTCTAGATTAGGGTGTAATAATTCTCTTAATCATAATCATGAGCTTAACATATATTTGACCTTATATATCTAATCAGTTAGTGTTAATTCGAACGTTATGTAATGGAAGCTTTAAAATGTACCAGATATTAGGCCCAACAAACTTTGATTCAATTACTATTAATTTTTAATAGTTGAGGAAATTGTGAAAAACTTGCGTATGCAATTTATTATATAAACTATTATTTTGTATATACATTTAAATTACGTATATATTCTTTTTTAGATTAATGTGAGGGCTACAGAATTACCCTAAAATATTAAGTAATTATTTTTGGTTTGCAATTGAGCAAAGATTCAAAATTTGGGGTGTCCAGTGAAATTCTCCCTAAAGAGCTAAAGTTTACTGGACAAGCAAGTGGACTAAGGAATATAAATGCCATGATAATATCAAGTAGTCAGCTTCTACTCCCTCTTTATCTACAATCTCAGATATCAGATATACACACATCTCAATAGATGGCAATAAGAAATCCCCCTCAAAACAAAAAAAAAGGAATTGCAAATCTAAGCATATTATAACTACACAGAATATGTGGGGGAAAGTTGCAGAAATCAACCCTGGACCCTGGAAAAAGAATTCAGAACAAAACTGAAACAGAAACTGTACAGCTGGCATAACCGATAGAAATGTAGACCCAAAAAAAATGTGCATAGAAATAACAACAAGTACAGCGTTGTAGGTGATCAAATGAAGTGGAAAATTTGTTGTCAAAACAGAAACACAAACTGAGATGGGGAGGAGACGTGAGGAAGTGGAAGGAGTAGTCAATTGGATACTGTTGAGGTGTCGAAGCGTCTCACTGTCCGTCCGTCCGTCCGTCCGTGTCTGACGGTACTCGGCTAATGCTGTTGACACATAATTTGCCATTATTAGGAGAGTGTCAATCACACCAGGTCTCGTTTCACTTCGCCTCATTTTTGGGCTGCGGCTTTGAGTAATGATGTTAAAGTCTGTCGGACTGTCTGTTTGGTTAAGAGTGTGTGCATCTATTTTGGCTTAACTTGACAGAATTCTAATGCCACAACAACGAAGAAGAATAAGACACACAGAGAGAGAGGGACAGACAGTCAAGTGAATAGTCAGTCGAGCTTAAGTGCTGAGCAGAAGGTGCTCATCCAATTTGCATTTGACTTGCAGATGTTCAACCCTTTTTAGACCTGCACTTGAAAAATAAAAAGGCTCTTGTTAAGTTTGAAAAAAATATATGCGTAAGCCTAAAGTACATATGAACTATTATACACATATGAATTTGCATGTTAATCAAGAACTCAGCAACTATCTACCTTGAGCCTTGAGATTAGACACAGATTGACAATTGTATCACAATCGTATAATAAACACTAAAGTTATGTAAGAAACGCATTTTGCGGAAAATCAAATACAAAAATAATTAATTATTTGATTCTTATCAAAACATTCTTTATAAAAACGAAGTACTGGGTCTCTCGCAGTCGAGTTTACTGGACTGTAGCCTTTTTCACCAGTATTATTTCTCTACTTTTCTAAGGCTGACCATTTGCAGTGAGTGTAGGACAAGCAATTTGCTAAAGTGGCCATTGAGGTTGGTGGTTGGCGCTCCATAAAGATTACAGCCACAGCTGCAATCAGCCTAAACGAACCGAGGTACTCACATTGCTTATACTCTTCCGAGCCCTGGTTCATTTGGTCCAATATATCCACCACCTCGGCGGCGTCGGGATGCTCCATGTGCTTCTCGAGCACATGCAGCTGCAATTCCATGGACGTGAAGCCCAACTCGTCACAGAAGGCGCACTTGTAACTCTGCGGAGCATCGCCATCGCCATCCAACTGTTCACCCAGAAAATACAAATCAAAGAAATCGCGATTGTAGATGGCCTTCATGGGATGAAAGTACTTGTGCTTATCGCCGGGCTGATTCTTGCCCTGATCGTAACAGTCACCGCAATAAGTCACCTCCTTGCCACAGACGACGCACTCAAAGCGTCGTCCCAGATCTCCACTTACTGGACATCCAATGCACTGACTCTCTGAACTCGGCAGCGACGTCATTATGGCCCAAAACAAGAAATTCAGGATAAACAAAGACTTTAAAGGGCTTAATAACTGTTCACTTTATCTTTTGGTTTTGTTTTTTAGAATTTTCATTAACGCACTTCAAGTTGCGAGCACAATATGAATTATGACTTGTTGAAACGGCACGTTTTATGTAATTTATTTATTTCCGTGCTGCCAACTTGACTGAAAATACAAAGCTCAAATCGATTTAAAATCGAACAGTAAGCCAGTGTTATGCAATGCTGAAAACAGTACTTTCAGTGAAATAAACGTATCAGATAGTGTATACGATGATGAAAAAAAAAATAGAAACGATTTTTATACCCTGACGGGGTATATTAAGTTTGTGCAAAGTATGTAACAGGCAGAAGGAAGAATCTCCGACCCCATAAATTATATATATTCTTGATCAGCATCAACAGCCGAGTCGATATAGCCATGTCCGTCTGTCTGACGGTCCGTGTAAACGAAAGGATCTCAGAGATGGTAAGAGCTAGGACCACCAAATTTGGGATGAAGACTCCCTATTATGTCAGGCAGGACAAGTTCATGCTAAAATTTTGCCACGCCCACTGTGGGGGGGCGCAATTCATCAAAAACTGACATCACCTTTAATTTCGGGTTTTGAGTTAAATTTTGAACGGGTGTAGGATTATGCCCAGAGACTAATCACAAAATTTCAATACGATTGGGCCATAAGTAGTGAAGATATTAATGATTTTTGATTATTTGATTAATAATGAATTAATTCGTTTTGTATTTACTCTGCCAGAATGTACACTGAGTAAGTATATCGAGTTTGTCAGCATCAGCAAATGTGTCGCGGTAGCCGAGGTGATAAGTGTTCGACTAGCAACCAGGGAGATCGCGGTTCGAATCTCGGTATGTGCGCGGTGCAGATGACTTTTAATTATTAAATGTTTTCATATACAGTCGAACTTCCCTAACTCGAATCGCCATTATCCAAGAAAAAAGTTCGACAATAAACTTACTTCTACTCCGCGAACCAAAATTTATGTGAGGTTATAGTCGGCTAAAACAACAAAGCACACATGCACATTATGCAATTAACAAAACACTTCTAAAGGAAATAAAAGTGAACAATATATTGTGTAAGTCTCAACCCCGTGCGCACAAAATAAACAGTAAATTTTCGGGACCGATTAAAAAAGACAGGGATGTTTAAAAAAAAAAGAATTTAATTTCTAAGTTCATTGGAATATTTGCTATTGGAATAAAATGTGTTTCTTGCATAAATCACGATTATGATTTTTTGAATTTACGTAAAAAAAAACGGCTTTGGGACCATAGAGCACTGATGCGCTGACAAAAAGAAGTACATTTCGAGCATCTTTCCTATAGCAATTTCACTAGCCTATGTAATTGTTGATGCAATATTCTATCATATAACATCACCATATGTTAATGTACATCAATATTACATATCCAAACGAGTCGGTAACAAAAGCATTAAACAGAAACGAAAAAAAAAATTCAAACTTTATTGGAGATTTTCCCGAAAAATTCGACTTACAGAAGCAGGGGCCAATATTTTTGTTCGAGTTACGGAGAAATTCGACTTATGGAAGTTCGAGTTAGGGAAGGCGATTTGTATGAAATTTGCTCAGTAAACGCTATTGCCACTCGATTTTGTTCGAGTTAAAAAAAATTCGAGTTAGGGAAGTTCGAGTTAGGGAAGTTCGACTGTATTTAAATTTTCTTTCTAATGCTAGAGATACGAAACCACGCGCGAGGGGTCGCGGGTTCGATTCCTGGATTGGTCAACTAATTTTTTTTTGTTATTTTCATTATTTTTACTTTTAATAAACTTTTAAAATATCGTGCAAATTAGTTAAAATCACTCATTTATATTATAAATGTATATAGCTGCCACAGAAACGATAGGTCGATAATTTAGGATTATTTATAAGAATTGCATGGACATCAAATCTTCGGCGTGCCGGGGCCTAGGCCCAGGGTATATTACTGTCGAGTGCACTCGCCTGATCCGCTTGTTTTATTTGTATTTTTCAAATCGCTCGGGAGAAAGTATTTTTTTTTTAAATTCATAATTTTTACTCAATACTTATTAACAAAATAACTCTGTTACTATTATTTTTCTATCGCAGGACGTAAAAAATACTGTAAATCTTAGTGGGAATCTATATATGGGCATTTCCACAAAAGGTTCACTTCGCCCAAAAACGTAAAATTTATCAAAAATTCACATCTTGTGAAATTTTCTTCTAGTTATGTATTTAAGCAATTTACGCTAGAGAAAACTCACTAGGATGAGCATATATAATTTTTTTGAATCTCTCTTTTCGGATTGCTATAGGATACTTTTATAAGCGTTTTCCAGCTTTTAATATTTGTTTATGCATTCGAAAATTCGTTGAATGTACAAAGTTTCAAAAATGAGAGAAGTTGAGATTCTTCATAATATATTTTATTTCAATAGGAACTGATTAAATGCTATATTTGCAAATTTAAACCTTGTTAGGGTAAAAAGTTGAAAAATGTTGATTGGATTGTCATTTAATTTCTTCATATGTTATAAATGTTAATTCGCAGCTTTTGCAAAACTAACAAAACATTTTAATTATTTATTAATTTCCCCAGTTTTCATTAAGCATTTCCCATTTTCAATCAGCGGTTGCTTAGGAACCTTGTATCTAATCAAGTGCGTTGACGATCATGGCGACGGTTGAATCGGATGTTTCTGAACCGGAATTACTTTCGGACTCATCATCGTCGTCGTCGTCTTCACCTTCATCCTCTTCGTCGCCTTCTTCCTCCCCATCGTCTCCAGCATCAATGCTCTCCATCTCGATCGATTCATCCACTTGTTGGTCATTTTCATCTTCGCCATTCTCTTCGTCTTCCTCGCGCTCATCTGTGTCGTTATCCACATCGGAGTCTATGTCCAGGATTGGCTGGCGAGTTGTCTGAAAAGTCATATTCGGCACGGCTGAAATGTCCGCTGGGTCCTTCGAGTTCTTGGCCTTGGCAAACTCGGCCAACCACTTGTTATAGTTGTCGAGTCCCCGATAGAAGCGATCCATGACGCCATCTGACGGACAGCTGAAAGTTGTTGTCTCGCTCTCCAGCTTGGATGCTTTCTGCACCGGCTTGGGCTGCATTGCGATGACAATTGTCTCCACAGGAACTGGAGACAGTTGCTCCTCGGAGAGCATGGAACAGAGAAGCGCCTCTATGAAACGCGAACGACTCGATGAAGCTGGCGATTCATTTGGTTGTTTCTTCAGCTCTCTCGGAGCTAGTTGAGAACACAGAAACTTGTGCAGTTCCGATTCTTCAGTATCCGTTTGGGTGCTGTTCTTCCAGGGAGGATTCCTGGCAGGCTGACGCGCCACATCCGCATAGGTGGCCAAATGGCGATCCGACCGATGGCGTTGAATCTGCACCGCCTCAGCGCCAGTTCTCGATGATCCCCAGTGGAAGATCCAGTTGTCCAGCTGCGGAGGACTGGGCACTCCACCAGCCAGTCGGGCCGGCGTCACACGAGCCCGAACCGCTTTGGGATTACGCGAGGATCTCAGGGATCGCAGTTGTTCCTGATCCATGCCGCCCAATACGATGGCGGCCTCGTTGGAAATCCTGCTCGACCGCAACTCCTCCAGCATATTCATGGCATGTTGCTCAAAGAGGGCGTTGCGACGTTGCTGCGACAGTTGAACCGCCTCACGGAAGCTGACCATGGATGAGGAGCCGTACTTGGGCGACGATGGGCGTGGCGAGGGACGAGGAACGAGCCGAGCAAAAGGCGAAGGAGCCGACGCTGTGGAAGCCGAGGCCGTGGAAGCCGAGGCATCGGCGGTATAGCGAGTGTACAGGATGCTCAGGTACTCATCGAAATCCTTGTGGCCACGATGCGTGTCCGTGAGATGCCTGTACAGCTGGATGCTGGTGAATCCGCAGCTGTCGCAGAAGGCGCACTTGTAACTCTGCGGCACATTGGCCTCCGCATACCCCTCGCCCCCAAAGTACAGCTCGTACTCGGCTCGGGTGTAGTGCACCTCCAGGGGATGGAAATACTTGTGCTCCGGCGACGTGGGCAGCTCGCCGGAGTCGTAGCAGCTGCCACACAGCTGGTAGTCAATGCACATCCAGCAGGCATAGCGACGACCCGGAAAGCCTCCGGCAATGCACTTGCAACACACATAGCCAAAGTGTCGTTCCGGCGGATGAGTCAACGGCGCCATTCTCAGCTTGGCTAACAATTCAAATAGTCAAGTAAGTCTCAGTCTGGCCCAGACAACAAAACTATCACAACTCTCGACTGATCGTTTGTTTATTCTACAATCAATCGCATTTTTTTGTTTATGCAATTGGAGCAAACAAAGAAAGCTTGCAAATATTTTCAGTTTTCGATAATTGCACAATAAATGTCGACGATTTGTGATGGAATTGTTGATCGAATCGAATAATCTTTAACTTACTTGAATTGTTTTCACTACAATTGCAATATTATTATTATTTTAGACAGCTCTTCGCACAGCTTATGAATTGCTTTCTCACGTTTTTCCCTTTTTAGGGGCTGCCAACTCGCTTTTTTATTCTCTCGCCAGCAAAACTCTACGCGGTGAGTTGTGGGCAGCTCTCAACGTTATATCGAGTTTATTTTTGTAGAATTTGTACGTTTTGGTTTGAATTCTGTAGCACAATATTTACAACAAATTACAATGCTTTCAGAACGAGACAATTTTTGTCTATGATAAATGCTCAACTAATATTTTAACAAATCAATTTATTTTTGTATATATCGAGTAACGAAACGCCTACTAAACAATTAAAGATTTGTATTTTTTGTCCAGAATTCAGGAGAGCATTGCAGCCCTGATTTTCGCAATAATTAAATTTGCATTTATATTGCCCTTTGCCAGTTTATTAAAAAGCCAAAATGTTTCCCTAAATAGATGGCTTTGGGACTTGTTTTAACACTACATCCAGCAACTAATGCGATCATCCTGGCCCGGCCAACACTGACCGCCTACATACTATACGGAAAGCCCTGCGGGGTTTTTATTACGAGTACATGTGGCAAAAAGTAAACCAAAAACTCTCATTAACATAATAAGCATCATTATAGAAATTAAAAGTAGCGTAAAATGCAGCTACATAAAACACACACACACACACACTCACACTCACACACACACAAAGTTGACCTCAATTAAAATAATTTCACAATTTTTCGAGAGTTTTGCCAACTTGCATTTTATGCCATAAACTCGTATGAGTGTTAAAAAGAGCCGTTGACATTTCACGCTTTTAATTAAAAGGCATAAGAGAGCAGCTGGGCAACAGAAGAAGCCAAAGTCGAAGCCAAAGCCAAAATAGAAACCCAGCAATTTGTGCTAAATGCAGCTTAGAAAATTGCTATAAATTTCAAAATGATTTTAATTGAAATCGTCTGACAAAGTGTTGATGACATGATTTACATTAATTTCAAAAGCACACACATTCACATTGAAAATTCTCTTAGATGTGGCCCGAAGCGATGCTCCCAAAAATCTGCTTATGACAGCTGAACCGATTTGCCAGATTTTCAAAAGGGGGTTAACCGGGTTTTCAAGAGAGGGAGGTTTGTTCTCCATTAAAAGCAATGTGTGTGTGTGTGTGTTTCTGTGTTTGTTCGCTGGCATTGCAAAAAGCCAAAAAGGCCAACAGAAAAACACAAATTAAGCCATGCTCAGAGATACTCAATTAAATGCGTCCAAAAATGGGGTAGAGAACAAAGCAACCGGTTAAATGGCTTAAATGGCTTTATCGGGTCAAAAGGTATTTTCTTAAATATTCTGCAGTCAACAAAAAAAAAAGGATAAAGAAGAGACTTACATAATGTAATATTGATTTATTGAACTCTTTATATAACACCTTTTTAGTTATTAGTTTGTTTTGTTGGTTACTACTGATAATCATTTCAAATGTGAACACAACAAGTATTTTCTCATTTATGTAAGATTAAAATTATTAAAGTGCTAAATATGAATGTGAAAAACCTAATTGAATTTTTCCAAGAGTACATTCTCAGTAGTGCACTTTAAAATAATACATTTTTAAAAGAAAAAACTTGCTTTGAAATAACATTTAACTTGGCAACATAAAATGTAATTTAAACTAGAATTCAGAGTAAATATTACTGTTACGCATTACTTTTAGTACTTTTGCTGATGAGTTTTTCGGCCCTTTGAACACAGTGCCAAACAATGTTTCCCTTCTCAGCAAAAACTTTTGTTACGAAATGTTAAAAGTATTTTCAATAATTATTTTCTCAGCTAAGGACGAAGTAGGAGCAGATGCCGACATAAAAACAATGCGAAGTGTGTGTGTGTGTGTGTGTGTGTGTGTGTGTGTGGCAAGGGCAATGAAATATCCATAAGTGTCTGCTTAATATTCATAAAAGCATTTTAATTTACATTTAATTAAATTATTTTTTGCTACAGCTCAGATGGAGCGGCAGTGGAAGTGGGCGTGGCGCACAGTCACATGTACATAACCTTTGCCCTCTCAGCCATGCATGTCAATTATCAAATAATTTGCGAGACATTCTCGCTGTCGCCAAATTAAATTACAAACCATTTCCATCCCAAAAAGTATGCTATGAAATGTTGCACCCGGAAAAGGGTAAACTTTTCTCCCTGGGGTGTCGTTTCAGGGGCAGGCAACAACAAGGCGTTAAATAGAGCTCTGCAGAGCTTACTTCATCTTCATCTTCATCTGCTTTCAGCTGTCATCTCATTTTACTTACAGTTCAAATTGATGGCCACCATTCCGTGTAGAAAAATCAATGCAAATCACTAAAATAACTCTTACAAATTGCTTTCGAAATGTTCAATCACGTTTTTATCTCGAATATTTTTTTTATTTTTTTTTTTTTGGCAACTCACGACGCTGTTGACGCGCAGAAATTCGCTAACCAACTGAGCTGAGTAAATGACTGACTGAGTGAGTAACTGATGGGGCCAAAAGCGAGCGACAGAATAAAAAGAAAAACAGCAGTTTTAGCCAGAACACACACATTTGTAGCCAATGCAGACTGGACTTGGTGTGGTGTGGTCTGGTCTGGGCTGAACTGTTCTGTCCTCTTCTGGGCCTGGCCTGCATGTTCGAGTAGTTTTAATTCTGTCGTGTAGCATACTTTGTGGAACTCGCTGCAAAATGGCTAACAACTGTTGTTGCTGTTGTCGTTAGAAAAAGAGTCGCCGGCGACATTTGTCTGCAACTCCTAATTGCTTTGGGCCAACAACGAAAACAGCTGATGAGTCAGCCGTCATTTGAGTGAAAGCTGTAGCCAAGCCGTTGCCCAGAAGAGAGTCAAAATTATGAGTGCAAAGTGTGGAAGATAAAGATATAAAACTTAATATACTTTAAAGCTGAATAAAAATAAATGCACTTAGAAGCAATATTAATAATGGGCTTGTTTTTTTTTGGAAAAGTTTCGAATTTGTGATTAATTAGTGCAATTAGGGCAAATCAGCTCAAAAGAATATATAGTTTATATATAGTTTATATGTATATAGTTTATCTATCCTTTATCAAAACTTGTCTTAACTTTTATTAATGCCAAACAACTTGAATAGAAACTATGTGATATGCATCTGTGATGATAAAATGAGAACATGAGACAAGTAAAATTCATATTTTATGTCTGTTTTAAAAAAAAATTTAAAATCTTTTAGATTAATAGTTTTAGATATAATAAATTCAGTTGAACTTCCAAAACTCGAATTTCTCTCATACTAAAGCTAAATGAGTGGCAGTAAAATTAATAATCTTAAGAAAAAGAACTTTAAGTCGAATATCTCCATAACTCGAACCTTTTCTTTGAATAATTGTGATTCGAGGTAGGAAAGTTCGACGATATTTATTTCATTCTAAACTTTAGTGATAAAATGATCAGCTGCCATATGCGTTATTCACATCAAATTATCATGTCTTTTTGTGGAAGTAAATTAAACGAAAGTTGCCTTGAATTTTCAAAAGTCACGCCTCAGTAAAAGCTACCACTACAACTACATAGCTTTATACGAGATAGTATGTACATATGTATGTATATATCCTCCGGCTCATACTGATCTACGTGAGACGTGAGATGTACATGCCCAGCAGCCATTTTGGCATTGATTGGCCTTAGATTTTGGGCAAATGTCGCCGAAAGTCTGACGTGGCATCCACTAGACGGCAAAAAAAGCTAAAGAACACACAGACACTCATACACACTAAAAACTACACACACATACGAGTGCGTTTAAGTCACGTTAGCTGAGGGCAAAATTGTCAGTAAACAGCACTAAAAGCTGCAAAAAAAAGTAAGTGGAAGGAAAAACCATTTCATACAACAAAGCGACAGCTGTTGTTGTTTTTATGTTTTTTGCAGTCGTTGAGCGGCTTTTTTTGAGTAGAGTAAAGTCGAGTCGAGTCGAGACACAAATACGTATACCACATGACGATGATTCATTGCGGAGGCTTTTAGTGCAGCATTTGAGTGATTTTCCCCTTTATTTTCAGAGCGGCAGACAAATTAACGGATCAACTGAGCGGATTAACTTACCTAGAAAGAGAGTAAAAGAAGAATAAGGAATTAGTATAAAAGTCAATGAAGAAACATTTTTAAGTGCACTTAAGCTAAACAATGTATTTTAATATTTTATAGCGAAAAAGTCATCTCGAAGGACAGAAAATTCGAATACGAATACCAAATTGAGAACCGAAAAATATTGTTTACTTAGATATAAGCAACTTATACAAAATTGAGTTACAGGAGTTATAAACTTAAATCTTAAAACAGATTAGAAATCAAAATAAATGTGGCCCATTTTTTAAATATAGGAATCAATTATTTAAAGTGAGGCAATCGAAAAACAAACGAAAACCGTTTCTGCGAACAGAAGTCAACCCATTTTCCAACTTGCATCTTTCCATCTTTTTAGGTACCTTGATGGCCATTCAGTTAGTCAGTTTTAAATATATAACTATACTATAAACCATAATAAGTAGCACGAGTACCGTCAGCAACCACTTGGAACTGGCAGCTGAAAATCGTGAAAACTTCCTTTCTTCTCCTTTTGCTGGCCAATCAGAGAGTAGTCTGAACAAGTATGTAAGTATAGAAAAACTTTTCCCTCAATGTAACGCTGCAAAGAATGCAACGGTTAGATAAGAAGACGCTACAACTCCACAAAGTGGCAACAAAAGGGGCGCAAAAGAAAATGCCAAAAATCTTGCACTTATTGTTGGCTGCTTGGGCAAAAAGTTGCCCAGGATGTTGTGTGAAGGCAGATGGAGCACAGTTGGAAAGTTGTAGCGCATTTTGCAACATGCAAACTTGCAACAAACAGCTGGGGGGTAATTCTGTGTTACTTGTATACCCTGTAAGAGAAAAATGCGTATATTTTGTGTATAGTTTAGGGATGAACATATACAGCAAAACATTCTATAATTCGAATATATTTTTGGCGATGTAACGAGTTAATTATCCCATTAAATGCTGCCCATTGATCGGCTGGTACGATTTCAGCGAAATTTTGAAATGTGTGCCTGAAAGACAATAGAAGTTGATAGAAACAAAACAAAAATTTGTATCTTTACTATCTTTACTATGAAGTAAATTTTGCCTCGATATCTCTCACATGCCCCGTGCTAGAATATTTAAAGTGTCATCACCTTCTTGGGTATTTAAATACCCATTAGCATAAAATGGTTAACTAGATTTTTGTAAATGGTTTTTAATGGTTTGGATTTAGCTTACTAATTTTCATACTTCTCTTGGACTCTTTATCAAAAACTTCAAACTGTCATAGCTTGAACAAATTCCTGGGGGAATGTCAATTTTATTAATTTGAAACATTAAATTATTACAAATACTATCCACTTTTTTCACACTTTTTACTCCTTCATTGGATTCTTCAAAAGAGTATATTTCCCAGGTATTATTTATAGATTAAAGCTGTCTTATTTATTGATATTCTTTTAGTTGCTATTCTTGATTTTAGAAACTTCAATTTTTAGAAGAGTATGTTAAAGTTATTTCATTAGTTGTTTGCTGAAACTTCATAACATCATTTATATAAGGTAAGCGTTGCTAATATTAATCATAGTTGGTGCTTCTTCTTCTTTTCTCTTGTCTCGGACTATTTTCTAGGCAATTACATAAGCAAATGCCGCCTGCACGTGCAGCTAACCGTCTCCTTGACTTCCCCTCCTTTTGCCCTTTCTTACCCCCCTTCGACTACTCGTGACTTGTGTCCAACTGTGCGCGACGTCGCCAAATGAAGCCTGGCGCCTTGGCCCAGACATAAAAAATTGTAGAGATTCCCCTACTACCAAAAATGTTGCACTTACAGCGCAGTATATATAGTATATATTATATAGTACATAGTATATAGTGTGCCAAGTATTCGTCCAGGTATTACATAGCAACAACTGCAAATGACGCAGTCACGTGACGTGTTTAGTTTTCCTGCGATAGGGCAAAAAGCGTGCAAAATTCAGCTCAACCCGTTTCAACTTTAAAGGCCGTTTAAGGGCGACGGGGAAAGAGACTGGGCTCGTTTCACGTTTTCTTTTCCGTCTGCAGTTTATCACCTCGGGAATGCGGTCTTTTATTACTCACACATATGTATATCGAACTTTTTATGTAGCAAAGGCTACTGCACTATTGATTTTCTTTTGAGGGTTTGTTTTTAATGTTGTTGGCCATTCGGGAGGCCATTTCAGATTAGCATAAGTCAATAAACTTTTGGCCAAAATGTGCAATCAAATCTAAGGACTAACAATTGCAGTGTTGCTACGGAAATGATTATGGTGATTACAACATAAATTCGGACATTTTCAGACTAGAATATTCCGCAACTTGAATTAACCAAATATTGAGAAATATCACGATAATTACCGATTTCTAGCACACATTTTCTTTTCATTTTGCTTCAAGCCTAAGCTTAAAGTCAGCTTCCTTCTGTTTTTCGTCCCCAATAAAACAATTTACCCCAAATTAGCGACGTTCTTATGATGTTTAGTCAATCCCAAACACAAATAATGTTTCTATTCTTAACGCGTCGCTCAAAAGTGCCTTCAATCTTACAGTCTGAGTCTGAGTCTACAGTGAACAGCCGCTTTTATGCCGTTTCCTTCATTAAGCGCCAGTAAGTATGCTTTAGTTTTTCCCCGTCGAGTCGCTTGTTTATTGTTTACTTTGCTTTTCTTTCATTTTGCTTTTTCATCACATGTGCACAGTCAGCAGTTATTTTAAGGCTACGACCACGTCCACAATTTGTGCACTGCATTTAAATTAAAGAGAGTCGAGTGAGAATTCAATTGAGAAGAAATAACTTGCGTATACCCTGTAAATTGAAATTTATTGTTATCTTTCAGAAAAAATATTGCAAATTAATCAGATATTGTGATTTATCAAATTCTTTGCAAGCTAAAGTGTGTAGTAAACCCTGTAGATTTTTGGAGTTTAAAGCCGGGTATCCACCACCGCGGAAAATAAAAATTTCGGCCAAACTTCATATAAAAAAAACTGAGGCAGAAACTTTTCGTTTTCGATTTCGTTGCTTGAGTATCCAGCAACTTGAACGAAATCCACAAATAAATATCGATAATAGGCCGATCGACAGCTTGTGTGGACTGAGAGAACAGCTGATGCACAGCTCAGGAATATATCGTCGACAATTATTTCGCGAGTGTCGATTGAAAAAATGGAGAAAAAAACTGTGCGCAAAACCAAAAAGTGAGATGAAACTGTTTTTGCAACAATATATGCCGCCACGAACACAATTACTTCATCGTCTGAGTTAATTTTTTCCATTATTTTTAATAAGTTGAACTTTCAAACTTGGCGCTGTTTACAAATCACAGCTGATTCGACAGAGTGACCATGTACGTTTTGGCTACATCGTCACTCGTTTCATGTACATGGGCACACTGTCTCATTTATGTTCCACACACACGAAATAAATAGCAAATTCCTAGCATAAAAATTTCGCGGTGCTGGAGACAGGCCTTAACAAAAGAAACATGTTTAGATACCTTAATTATTTTAAGGTAATGAAGCATTTCCTTTTTATTTATTCCGTTCAGTATACTAAATAAATAAATTTGTGTGTGCATATAAAAAAACGGCATGTCCTTTTTTAGATGACTAAGCTACAGGGTATGCTATTAATGCTTGATGAACTTCTGTTTTCAAAATTAAGATGCGGGCCACAAACAACAATGCTTGGGTTTTGTTCTACGTATAGAAATGAAGGGTACAGGTTCTCTCCACCCTCTTCTTCTTCTTCTCTCTACTCTATCCCACTCTCTCCGTGTCTCTCTCTCTCAATCTATTGTTTCTTTTGAGTGCGGTCTCTGTTAACTGTAGCAAATAATAATATACTTCCTTTTTGCACTTGACGCCGTTCTTTTCATTGTTGCTACTGTAATTGTTGTTTTCTCCATGTGCTTTTGGGCCTGGTTTACCGTTCTGCCTGTTTGTTTGCTTGTTTGTTTATTTTTCTTGGCCCGTAAGTTGTTGCTTTTGTTGTTGGGTCTTGTTTTCTCAACTTTTTGGCTGACGGTTGCATAGTTAATTAGCGGTAGTTTGTTCTTAGCTTGCAGAATTGATAAGTATATTTACTAACTTTAATATTATACATATTTATAGCTCTATCATTTCAGTTGAATACAAATACAGTCTTATTTGCCCCTTCTGCTTCTTCTTCTACTTATACTTCACTGCTCATTTGAGCATCGAGTGCATTGGCTTGGAAAACGCTTTTCCGAACGTTCTTCTGTTTACAACCCCCAATCTCCTATATTTAAGTATCGTATTAAGTACAGCGTCAATTGCTGACTATAGTTGGCTCGATTAAATGGTAGTTCGCGCAGTAAAAATGCTCTAAAGTGGCAAAGGAAACGGGTCAATTGTCTGCCAATTGTGGCTGCCTTCAACCTAGTGAAAACCTTTGACAAAAAAAGCGCAATCTGCAATAAAAAATGGATGAAAATGTGCTAAAAGCACTAAAAACAGATGTTGGCATTTAAATTTCAATTAACTTGTATTGAATTCCTGCGGGGTATTCCAAAAAAATAAAAACAATTGACAAACCATTCTGCATAATAAATAGAAATCTCCATAAAACAATATTGCATATGTGTATCATTTTTTATTTATCTGCATATTAAAAAACGTCAGAATTGTAAATTGAATTGTCAAAAAGCATCGTTTTTTTTATATAAAAAAGGATGTAAAACTAAATGTAGTCTTTATTTCATATGAAATATGTTTACATAAATTACAATACCCATGATCCACTTAAGCTCTAACTGAGAGATGTTTTTAAATTTGATATTCATTTCAAAATATTATACGTCAACATATCTCTTAGTTAATTAACTGAGACCATAATTAGACATTGAAAAAAATGGACCTAAAACCGCATTTGCATGTATCTAAAAATTTAAATGTATATTTATGGTATCAATAAAATTAGACAGAAACTTGTGTAAAAAACAATAACAAAGTATAAGTCTCTAATCTTTAATCTTAGCATAATGATAAAGTTATATTCTTCTTTCATTCTCCTGCATTCTAGATAAAGTTTCTTGCAAAAATAAATTGCTTTAAGATTCAATAAATTTTCTTTTAAAACAGGTAACCATAAAAACACATGTAAATCAGATAATATTTATATGTTGTGGAAGTTAAAAGAAGTTTTCTTTCTTTGTTTTCATATTCAACATTTTCTAAGTCAGCTCTCCTGTTGGCCAGAGAATAAATTAACCGTTAATCAGACGCAGAGCAACAGACTGAAAGAGACAGAGACTAACTAACGCTCACGTACTATTTTCTTTCTTCTTCCTCAACATATACTACTCGGTTAGCTGGTTTAAGACTATCTTGCAACGTTGTTGAGACGCGACAGGGAGGACAGCACTGGAGGAGGAGAGGGATGATGAGCACATGGCTAAAATGCTGCGATGTTGGCCATGTTGTTGAAATGTCACTGACACTTTTAGCGTTTGTCTTTGTCCATGTTGCAAGCTCTAGCTGTAGTTGCAACATCAAATTTAGTAGTTGTTGTTGTTGTCGGAGCTGCGATAAACAGACACCACCCACAATTTTCCAATCCTCTCTCTCTCTCTCCCTCTCTCCGTCTCTTTCAGTCGAGCTGGCATTAATGCATCCGCATCCGCTTCACAACGGCAACGACAACGACAACGGCGCCAAAATGCTCTGAACAATGAAATTTTGTTGCCCCATTCGTCGGTTGCCATTTGCCATTTTGGTGTTGCAAGTTGCCAGTTGCCGGGCATTATTATGACAAGATGTCCTTGACTGAAGCTGATGTGCCCACCAAGCTAGACAAATGTATTTTTAGTGCATACTTACAAACATATTCAGATATGTGCAAGTGCATCTGCATCTGTGTCTGTATCTAAGCACATTTCTTGCCACAATGAAAGCCAACAAAACTGTGACCAAAATGTGCATTTCATAGCCTTCAGACAGTGACAATTACATTCCACAATTACATTCCACATGTAGAAGAGTTTCCAAAGTCACCATCACTTAGAACTCTAAATGAATTTGTTTCATTTTCTATTAGATATGTAGAATAGCTTATATTTGTGTACTTTAATCAGTCTGTAATCCAATTCGAGATGGTCTAACATGCATTTGCACTCACACAATCATAGCTAAACTTATTAAAACACATTCCGTCCCAGCGACGAGCGCTAGATGGCGCTTCACAAAGAGGAAAATAGTTTCTTTAGTAAATTTTGCGTTTATTAAGCAAACGTAATTAAATGTTTGTGAATAAATCTTATGTAGTACTAGGGGGCTCCGCCCCCTGCTCGCTTCGACTCGCCAACCCCCGCTCGCTTCGCTCGTTCGTATGTATTCAGGTAATTATTTTTACATTAACTTAATATGCGGATAAAATGGCAACTATTTAGCATTATAATAGTAAAAAACTTTTGATTGCACGGAAAAAATACTTACAGAGCAATCAAAATATTTACGAAGACAGACTTAAAAAATCATACTTGATTCAAGTTAACAAAAATCCGGAAATACAGAACTTCTGACACCGCTTCGGATTCATTTTATCCCGGAATACCGGTTTTTTTTTTTATGTGTACCAACTTCGAAGACAACTTTCTTTAACAGAAAATTCCGCCAAATTCAAGATTCCACTGATCTCAATTGATTAAGTCTCAATTGTTCATTAAAAACCCTTAAAATTTGTTAATTTAGGAAGTTTGTAAAGGTTTTTAACAAATATTTAAGTATCTAAAATAATTAGGGTCATTTGTGTTATCTTTGATCAATGACACAATATCTGACAATTTTAATGATAATGTCCACGATTAGGACAATTTTATAAATCTAAATTAAAGAGATACATAATTATCTTAAAATTAGCTACGAGTGTAACAAATTTGTCAGATAACACAAAGTATTCATAGTTTCTGAATACCCCAAATAAATATTATAGATGTTTACGATTTACGTCCAGCTAGAATATCATTTGTAATTCTCTTCTTAGTTCAGAGCGTAACCTTCTTCTCTTAAACGAAAGCGGTTTCAGGCCCTGATTAAAATATAGTTGTTATTTGCAATTGAAAGATAACTAATAACAATTAAATACACATTAGCAAAGTCTTCTGATTAGCGGAAACTTTTTCTCTCTCTCTCTCTCTCTCTCTCTCTTAGTTCGAAGTTAAAGCGAAACTCACAAAATGCATTTGTAATTAATACGAATTACCAACGAACTATCGATTTTTCCGATAGTTAAGCTACGAGCATGTTATATCAATCCCAGCCTGACAATAGGTTAGCCACAATACATCGGGCATATGTACATACGAATGTAAATATACATATATATTTGTTGGTATATATGTATACCTGATTGTTGCTCTCTGTATTTTCTGTATTTGGTTTTGTTGGTTGCGTGTTGTTATTGCTGCTGTTGTTGTTGTTGTTGTCGTGTGCTTAGCACCCAACTACGACAAGTTCCACTTAGTAACCCATCCACCCCATTTCGGACATTCATTTGCGCAAAGCGTCCAGTTTTATGAGCGTTCAAATTAGTGCGTTTCCATTGTTGCCCGTTGCTCGTTCGTGCTTTGTGTCCACATCGAGCCAAGATTGTTTTACGGCCAAAGGCTGTTTACTTTATTAGCCGCCAACATGCAGGTAGTTGTAACCCACCCGGAGGGGTCATGTGTGTATATGTGTGTGTGTGTGTGTGTGTGTGTGTGGGCGTGTTGGCTTGCGGTTAATTAAAACTATGCCGCACACAACTTGCCACATTTGCCACTTGCCGCGCTTCGTCAATGTGGCGCCTCATGTCAATTTCTGAAGACATTTCGGGGACACTTTTGGCCTTTTTGGGTTTGAGAGGGCTATTTACTCGTCTCGTCCAAAAACGTGGTTGAACATTTTCCCTCTAACGAGCTGCTGACAAGAACCAATTAGCCAGAGACCCAACCCTGATTGAAACGAGTGTCAAGTTCTGGACACTTGATTATGTGTGAAACTTGATTGGCATCGAAAGGCATCAAAATGAACTAGGGCTTTGAAAACAATCTTTAATATTATACCAATCCTCTTAGCAATTCAATATTTAGACCCTGCACTTTAAAGGTGCAAAGAGTCTACAAAGAAGCCAGGGCAACAACGGAGTCGATATGATCATCTAGATATGTACAGTTGCGATCTTGAAAATAGGAGTGCAGATGACCTGCCCCTTTAAGATCGATTAATCCAATTATAGAGACCATTATGGGACAAAAACTTTTTATAATTGTTAAATCTATTTATTTTCTCAAAACTTACCATCGTTTTTTTTTTAATTTAGTCAATATTTTTTAAAATTTGTTGTATAATAAAAAAATGTTGCTAAACTGTGCCGCTCACTGAAATAGGAGTGTTAACAAAAAAAATTAAAAAATCGAACATAACTCATTAATTAACTTAATAATACTAAAGAACATTTTGGTTATGCCCTAACACTTGGTTATATATCCTTTATTGGCTATTCCAGCCAAAATATTTTCTTTCGGATGAGAGTACTGAGTTTAGAGTATCTGAAAGTTGGGTTTTTCGACATTGGTCGATCCTACTAGCTTTCATTTTGGATCATAATTCTTTCCCCTGGAATATGCATAAATATTGTATACAATTTTATCAAAGTAATGTGAACCAGCATACAGACAAAGGCAATGCCAGGCATAAATAAAGAACATGCCTGGCAACAGGACATAAAAGGCTGACAGACAGGGATATGAAAGGGGAAAATGGAGCATATATTCATGCAGGAAACATGCAGAAACGTAAAAGACACTCACACTCACACACATACACTTCAAAATGCGCCAAGTGTGAAAATTATGCGTTCAATGAAAATATATTTTGCCAGAGCACAGAGCCGTCCCTTAATGCCCATGTGGCAGGCAGGCATGTGGCAAAGGGGCAGGAGCTCCTTTCCACTGCCAGCTGGTGGCGCACTCTGTAAGCCTTTTTAATCCTAGCAGCAGTATGCAAAACATGCGCTTGCCACTTGCCCCGGGCTTAGGCACCGACCAACCAACCGACCGACTATGACCACAATGCAATTTTGTGGTTTACACAGATACAAAATGCAGGGGGAATACCCCTTTTCAAATTTTTGGGCATTAGGAACTCACTTGAATGCGCAATCAGCAGGACACAGGACATGTGTGCGTATTATGCATGGTAATAATAAAATTGCCAGTTTCCCTCCATTTTCTATCTCTCTTTCCTTATAAATAAAATGTTGCATACAAATGGGAGTCACAGCACACTCTCTATCTCTCTCTTTGTTTCTCTATTTCTCTGCTCACAATCGTTGGCATAACTCAGATAACCAGTTCGCAGTTGACCGCATTGCCCAACCGGATGCCATACTCCAACTCCATTCCCATTCTCACCACTATCATAATTATTATTTTTATTTTTATATATTTTTTGGGTCAAACTCTGTTGCCGTAACCAATGCAACCTCATTGTAACCCGCGCGTTGCCTTTGTGCGTGCTTTTTGGTTCAAAGTTGGTTT
Source organism: Drosophila suboccidentalis (assembly GCA_037043435.1). Lineage (NCBI taxonomy): Eukaryota > Metazoa > Arthropoda > Insecta > Diptera > Drosophilidae > Drosophila > Drosophila suboccidentalis. The sequence goes on from JBAMBK010001471.1 coordinate 61,389, forward strand.
CTCCTGCCATTCCACGTTATCAGTTCGACAGTTTCTCGTTCCCAACGCATTCCCGAATGCATTTTCATTTATTTAATGAACTCTGGTTTTTAGTTTGTCAAGCGAGTAATTTCATTTTATTATATTATTCATGATCATTATATATACAATATTGGTTGTTGTCGCTTAAGCTTATCGAACACGCACATCAGTGAACATTTAAGGCTTTAGATGAATTATTTTGTCGATTATCTGCTGATTGCTTACTATAATAAAAAAGCAAAAATATGTAAAATAAAGAGGAAAATCCATGTTTGGCAAAACGAATTCAAAATACCCTTGAAAACTTGAAAGATATTTGGTTTGAATGAACTTACTATAAATACTTACATTTTATATATTGTTATGATTCACGTTGAAAGAATTTGATCAACATTAAAGCTGATTTTTACATTAGTTTCATTACAAATACAAGAGTACAATAAGAAGATGATGGAAAATTATTAAAGTTATGTTTATCTCATTTTCTAAATATGACAACTGACTGAAATAAGTGGATTACATTGCTGCCAAGACAAACTTGCAATCAAATTGGCATCAAATCAAGGCAAAATCTTGTAGATTGATAGAAATCAATGTCGTTGCAACTAAATTACTGTCTCCCTTCGGTCAGTTCAATTTGGGGCTGAATTAGGCAGCTGCTTTTGCCATTAGCATAAATAATACGCATTATTATTATTGTATATCTGCTGCAAATGTGATTTAGCACTAGCAAATTTTCACACAATGCGGAATATAGACACACATATGTACATATAGAACATATGTACATTTATACTATATGTACATATAGTATATAGACACATCGACAAAGCAAGCAAACAATTTGGTAAAATATTTGTGTTCTGTTTTGTTGGTCAGCGCCCAAAAACATATTTGCTATGCAAATGATGACAGCCAAAGCATTTTCCGTTGATGGAGTGCACGGCAAGGCGGGGAGGGGACAGGAACGGGAGAGGGGAAGGGGGGAGATGGATTTCGGCTGTGGCTCCGGTTGTTCAACTATGCGAACATGGTATCCTAGAAACACGGAAACACGAGCACCTCAGCCCGTTGGCTGTGCAATGTGTGAACATGGCAAGCATTTTAGCCAAAAACTCACCAAAATCTGCACTCTCTCTCTCTTTCTCTCCTTGGCTCAAATCCCACAGGCATTTTGCTTTTGCCGGGTTTCCCAGCTCGAATGCATAATTGAACTTCTGTGTCGGCCAGAAAAGTCTGCATATATTGCAAAGTCCAAAAAGCATTTCAGTTTAAATAACAAAACAAGTGCTAAACTTGTTTTGGGCCTTCTTCAGAATTTATTGAAAATCCTAACCGAAATCTTAGATAACATCATGTTTCCATCTATATAAATATTATTTCCTCTTATATATCCTTTATTAACAGTCAGTGCAATTTGTAACCTGTACAAGAATAGTTGCCCATTTTTCTTGTTATTCTCCTATAGTCTCCACTAAAGATTAATGTTCTTGCCAGCTCATTCTTCCTCTTCTTTTCATAACACTCTACAGTGATTTGTCATCATAAACAATAATTCACAATATCCGCTCATAGTAACCGCACGCCATTTTCTTTCCCTTAAAACCATCGCCATTGCGCAAAAAAAAAAAAAAAAAACGGAAAACTTTTAACGGCGACAGTTTTTGAAGTGTCGACCATTTTGTTTGTTTGCTTCAGCACTTTCAGCCTTTGAACCGGACACAACTCTGCCCATTTAATTGACTTGCTTCCCATTTTTAATTGCATTTTTCTACTTTCTGTTGGGAAAAGCTTTCGACATCTCTTTAAAAGCCGCAAACAAAAAATACGTTTTTGAAATGCAGTGGACTAAAAAATACCCTCTGATAAATTCAATCGTATATTTATTTATGTATTAAATTGTAAAATTAATCACATTTATAATATAAAAATCGGATTGACTGCATTATTGTATGAACTCGCCACTTATTTATTTATATTGCACTTAAAGGGTCAAACTGTTTGGCAAATACTTCAGAAGAGAATATTTCAGCAGAATATGTATACATTTTTCGACTTTACTCTATATTTATTACATTCGTTTAGTATTTAAAATCAGCCCGGTTTTATTTCAATCGATAGTTTTAATAATTGATTTATATTGGATAAACTTAACTTGCTGTTGACCATACCCATATTTTAGCATCTCTGGTGGGTATTGAAGGGTCAAAGCATGAGACAGAGAAGAGCTTTAATTAAAGCAAATAAACAGTGTTAATTAAAAATGCACACACGCATAATTGAATTGTCAGCTGAAGTCGAATCCATAGTTATATTGTTCCACTTTAATTTGATTTCTGTTTCAGTTTTTTTGTGCGATTTAAATGCGCACAAATATTTCTCGCGATTGGTTGAACGTTGTTATTAATTTTTAATTGCAATCTGAGTGTTGTTTATTGATGTTTGGCATTTTACACATTTATTGCATTTGCCAATGGGCACAGTTCGCTTTTCAATTAATTCGCTTGCTAATTATTCGGCTTAATTATTATTGCGTCGCTAACTTAATTATCATTTAATTAGTGAGTATTTTGTGTAAATATTTAATGCGCTTTTTTGGGCTTGTTTGCCCAGAGACGAACCCATTAATGTTCCATTTTAATGTAAATATATATGCGAAAAGTATTTATATCGCAGTTTTGCATAGAGAGGGAAAGACAGAGGTTGGTTGTGAATTGCACTTACATAATTCCTGTGTAAATTAGCAGCAGGCATTTAATTTCATATTTAATGAAATCATAATTCATTTTCTGTGTTTAGCCAACAATTTGTTCTGAATATTGCAATATTATAAACTGAATGTATGTTCGAGTACGCATTATATGGATTATTTTTGTGAACATTTTAAAACAGCTTTCCGTATCTTGATTCAAAACAAAAAGTTGATTTTATCAAACAATTTGATTGATTTTATACGTTATTGAAACTCTCCAAGTTGAATAAAATATTGTAGTAGTACATAAGATAGGAGTATGCAATATTAGTAATTAATTAGTAAAGTAAGAACAATTGTAAATACGCATATCGATAACTATATTTAACATAACCAATTGTATTTAACATAAGCGATAAATGTTAATAGCATCTCTGTCAAACATATCGATAGTTCGAGATGTTCTGATCGAGATGGCGAAATAAAGACAGTCTGAATATCGTACTCGAATAGTCTACAAAATTAAATAATAAAAATATCTTGAAAAACAATTTCTGTGTTTTCCTATCTTATTAATCCTATCCTTAACTTGTCATATACGAAGTGTCAAATTCAAACTAAAGCATTTTAGATCTAATTACATTATTCATTAGCTCTTAATATTGATTTAAAATTTGGTCAGTTTTGCATAATCCTAAAACAAAAAGACAACTTGGAAGTGTCTACAAAGTGGACCAACAAAACTAGTTAAGATAAATCTATTTTCCCTTTCTATTTCAAGAGCCCAGAACCAACCCCCTGACCAGGCTTTATCTCTCCTCATTCCTTCGCCAAACTGCGTGCAACTTTTCCAACGATTTTCGCACACTTTAATGACTTTCACGCTTTGGGTTTTCCCTTTTTCTTGAGAGAGCGAAAAACTGCTTGGCACATCAAAAATGCTTTTATCGTTGGCTACAAAGAAAATTAATGAACTTTCTCTGTGTGCAAAAAATAGAAAAGATAAATGGAAAAGCTGACGGCAAAGCGCAAAAATTGGCAGATTGCTATAATGAATATGAATTCACAAATCTGAAAACTGACTAATAAAACTCTTAAATGTTAATAACTAGTGAACTTTGCTACTGTAATTTGTTCTATGCAAATAAATACTAATTAGATTTCATATACTTTTTCATTAATTGGCCAACTCATATCTGACAGTCAGTTTTTGTATTCGTCCTTTTTCCCGGTTGGTCCAGTATCTTTTCGCTTTTTTTAGTTCATCGTCTAGCCAGTTAATGTGATATCTATTTATCAACACTCCCAATTCAGTCAGACAACCCACAAACCACATATACAGACATATATTTTACCTGCAGTCTTAATTACAGTTGACCGCATGGCAAAATAAAAATAGAGTTTAAAAAGGCTAGACTGAAAGCTACCCTGCATTATAATGTTGTCTCATAGAGTAGTTTAGTTATAATTAATATAATATATTAATAAATAATGCTTAGCTGGGAGAATCATTGCAAAATGCATTATTGAATAGCTACTTTATAGAGCATTATGCGTTCTTTTTAGATTCTGAGTTCTTGACTGAAAGAAACCCTATAAAGTTAATAGAGAATAAGGCTGCCTAGCATAAGAAGAGGGTGATTAACGCCTCTAATTACAGAGTATTCAAAAATAAAAAAGCAGCAACCACTTTGTCACCATGGTCAAAGACAATTAACTGTGTCCCAAACTCACAAAAATATCAGCTTACCCACAGACAACCACGGGAAATCTCCGCAAAACCGCCAACAAAGTATTTAAAATGTTGCAACAATAACAAATTATATTAATACGCAGCGTGTACAACAGAAAATAACACGTATACGCCTCGTCCGCTGCTAAGCTCCCAGGGGCAAGTTTGCAGGGCGGTGCAGGGCGGCTTAACATGGGCGTGACACAGGTGGTGGGGGTCCAAAGAGGTGCACGACAAAGTCTACTTTATTTTCCATGGCGCCGTCCAGACGATTTTGACATTTTATTACCTCACAAAAGGCAACAACGAAATTGTAAGCAAGGAGTCACCCAGGGTTTAGTTTTGAGGCGGGTCTGGCCGGGAAGGCAATGACTCACTTGGCCAACGGCGTCTACCTGACCGGCTTAGTTGTTGGCTGGGACAGCTTTGTTCCCGCAGGGAATTTGTCGACCGTGTTGCCTTCGTGTTTATCGTGTTTTTCTGCTCTTACTTTGCTTGCTTTTCTCTTTTCTCTTTTTGCTTATTGCTTTTCCACTTTTTCTGTTCGTGTTGGTTTTCGATGATAGTTTTTTTCCTGGCAATTGTTGTCTATCATCTTCGGCTATTACAGCACGTACTGTCCATTAAACAAGTTCAATATCGCATTCAATCCATCGCAGTAAGTCCAAAAATAGCCTAATTTTACTCATTACACTAAATGGCTTAGATCTATTTTTAGTATAAGCACATAAATATTCGATCATTGCTATAAAAAAAATTTGTTTATATTGGATATTATTATTTTACTTACTTATAAATTTCACTTTCTTGTTGAGTCGTGGCTGCTTTGAGCGTATTTTATTATTTTTCTTAATTGGCGCCGATCTTCTCGATACAACTATAAATTGTGTACCAGTGTCGGTAAGCATGTTAAATATAGATGTAAAAGAAGTTTCAACAAGTTAGTATTGATCAATTTGATAACAATTCACAACAAAACCTTGGTAACAATTTGACCTTAAGCTTAGTGTTATCGGAAAAAATGTTTAAAGCGTTTAAAAATTGATTGAAACCAACAAAACAAATCAATTGAAAGAAGATTATTAGGTGAATGTATATTTTCCACTTTCCCCTACGTCAAAGCGTCTAAAATCAAAATGTAAATTGTTTTTAAATAATTGAAGAATCAGCAGAGAGCAAAGTTATTTCAACTTATACGAAATATAAATTAAAACTTATAAAAATAAAGTCTCTAAAAAGAAAGTGTAAATCCTTATGGCCATTAAATATTGCTGAAACAATATTAAAACCTGTTAAATAACTGTCCCATAAACATAAACTTGATCAAATTTGATGCAACCTTAAAGTTAAGTGCCATAAACATTAATTTAATGAGTTGTTTTTGGTAGAGGATTAAACATTTAATATACTTGCTTCATTTTCATCATCAAAATAAACTTCTCCCCCAGCTGCGCACTAATTATAAAATTATGCTTAATCTAGCATAAAAAACCTCGTCGTCCTAAAGGTCACAGGCCATATTTCAGTTGGCCTTAATCAACGTAATTTCGTTTATCAGAGGATGTTTTCTGCCCCCCTTCTCTCCTTTAATTTTCTTCCCCCATCTTGGCATCTTAATGAGCGGACCACAGATATGAATATCTCAAGCCCCTTCCTCAGTTGACACTTGGCCAACTTTCGACGGGCTTCGATGGCTTTTCCTTGGTATGTGGTCAGCCAGTTGGGCTAAAAAGTTTTGTGGCTATCTCCTCCCCCCGCATAAATATTAATGTTAATTTCTAATTAACGTTTACACACTGTCTTCGTCGGCTTAAACGTTCTGGAAAAGTTTACTCCCATACATATACAACTGTCATTAGATATCAAAATAATGACAGGACTTAAGACTCTTTCCAGACTTTTCCTATAACTTGCAAGACATTTCCTTATGGCTTTTACGTACGTATACATATATATAAAGAGTAATTACCACAAAATGTCGTGCAACTCTTGGCCACACCCCCTGTTCTCTTACCCCTCTCCCTTTCTTTCGTTCACTCACATAAAAGTTGATTGTGTTTGCAAAATATTTGCATAAAACATTTCTCTTTTATGCATTTCATTTGTCGTTTATGCTTCAAACACTAAACGTGTTGCAATAAAAATTCAATGTTATTGGCTGAACACTTGTGAGCTTCTTCTCGTTGTTGTTGTTATTGTTGTTGTTATTGTTGTTGTTATTGTTGTTGTTATTGTTGTTTGTTGGACAGCGTAAAGTGTGACAAAAATAAATATTTACCAAAAAAGGGTTTTTGACAACGCGGCGACTTCTGCGTTTCGCATTGTTTACTGAAGGTATGGACAACAACAACATCAAAATACAAACAACCTCAATAACAATGTCCGCTTCATAGTCACAGCTGTTGGCAGTCGCTTTTATTTTGTTTCGTAGGCAGTTGGGGGCGGGGCTTTCACTCATTCCTCTTCATAAACATGTAAATTTTTAAAGCTCGATGCAAATGTTGCCATAGTTGAATGGAAAAAATGTATTTTTCATGAAAAATGCTTTTCTTTTACATCGATTTGTTACGTATATGCAATGTCAACAGCGCAAAAAGTTGTCTTTAGGTTTATTAACTTTTAGCAGAGATCTGGCTTGAATTGTACTATAGTGAGTGATGATCAGAGAGAGAAAGAATCATGACAGATGTGCATGGCATATGCCAATGTCAAATTCTTCAAACTTCTCAAATCCCATTCCGTTTCCACATCGTCGCCTACGTGCTTCTATTTCCTTGTCTGCGGCGCCTAATGCAATTCTCTACAACTTCTTTGGTCCAACTTCTCTCACTCTTCTCTCTCGCTCTGTCTCTACGTTTCTCTTTAGAATATTTCAAGCTTTTATTTGCATTTTATGTTTTGGCTTTGTGTGCGCCGAAACTGAATTTGCACTAGTTATACCCTGTTATTTAAAAACAAACTAAATAGAGACGTTTAGCTCTTAACGGAAAATAATAACTACTTAATATTCTCAACATATAATAAAAATAGTTAACTAATTGATAAATACTTATATTTAATAATATTATAGAAATAATAAATAAAAGAAAAACGAAAAACAATTGAGAAATTAAAATACTAAACTTAACCAAGTTTTGGATTCCCTGGCTCTACGAAAATGTAAATGTATGTTGCCTAGACTACACTCCTGCCCAAAACTATACGACACCTCGAAAATTTTAGTTTCGACTCTCGTAGGAAAAGGAGAAAGCATAATGAAATAAAATGAAGTATGCAGAATAATAGCAAAAAGAGTTCTGCACAAAATCTGATATTCTGATCTCTGATTGCATCTCGCGTTTTCAAGTAACAGTAAAAAATGCAGAAAAGGTATGTTTTTCGCTTGCCTGCAAGTGTATCAAAACTATACGACACATTTGAGTTTTTTTGAAATTACTTAATATTTTGTATTAATTTTGGTATATAAATATAGTTATTAGTTAACAGAGACGCTTTAAGCTTTCACTACCTCAAAAAGTCTCTTAGGCATTGAATTAAATAAGTTTTTTAGAATATTTTGGTCTAAAGGAGACAATTGCGTCAAGATTTCGCTTTTGAGACTTCCAACGTTCTCAAATTTTTTATTGTTGGCATAAATTCGTCTGACTAAGATACCTAAATTGTTTTTGATTGGGTTAAAGTCAGGGGAGCAAGCTGACCAATCTAACACATTGACTGAGTGCTCATTTACATGCGCAGGGTCTTTCTGATCTTGTGGATGGATGCATTAAATAAATTCTGTTTCTCCATTTCCTTTCAAAAATGGCAAATATCAATCGTCAAATAGCTTTTCACAATCACCACTTTTCATCTTTGAGCTTGTGAAGCACAGATTAAACGTTCCAGACTTATGAAATGCTCCCCAAACCATTGCGGATCCACCTCTGAAATGGGGTTTGCAAAAAATAAGTTGTTCCTGAGGCAGATCTCGCCAATAGTGCCGAAACCCATCTAAACTGTCAAGATTTAACTTATTCTCATCCGAAAAAATGATTTAAATGAAAAATATTCAACAAAGCTTTATAAACAAAATAAAGTTAAAATTTTATATTGAGACCCAGTTTCTCTCCAAGTTATTTTTCCCAAACTGAAGTCGGGTTTTTTTGTGGTGGGGTTTTAAGAACGTGTCCTTTTTTAAATATCCTCTGACAATGTTTTCAGATGATTACAGCGTCCACCAAACAGTCATCCGTACCACAGGCTGCCTGCAACATGCAGAAAGTGTGGGGTATGATTCAAATGAATTGCTCGTCTTGAGTATTGTGCGATGTTTATCACGGTCAGACAGCTTGGGTTTTCTTCCTGAGTTATGCTTAACACCATATTTATCGAGATCATTTCAAAATTAAGTGATATAACAGCGTTAACGACCCAATTATCCCTATATTTTGCTTGTATTATAGCCAGATTCATTGTAAGCTCTTATTGTCCTCTTTTTCTCATAGTTTAAAAAACTTTCGCGCTGCATTTTATTATAAATGCATTAAATTTTTAACTAAAAAAGAAAAAAAAATAATTGACACCAAACCTTTATCTCTAGACGCTATATTTCAAATGTGTCGTATAGTTTTGATACACTTGCAGGCAAGCGAAAAATATGCCTTTTCTGCATTTTTTACTGTTACTTGAAAACGCGAGATGCAATCAGAGATCAGAATATCAGATTTTGTGCAGAACTCTTTTTGCTATTATTCTGCATACTTCATTTTATTTCATTATGCTTTCTCCTTTTCCTACGAGAGTCGAAACTAAAATTTTCGAGGTGTCGTATAGTTTTGGGCAGGAGTGTATAATGCTTTTATTTTCCAGGGTATTTGACAGCCTTGTAATCGATTGGTCGTGTTGTCTGCCTTCATGCACTTCTAAGTGGCACCTCTTCATTTGGCTGCCGGGCTGCCACAGTGCCACTGACTTTGAATTTTCCAACTGCCATTTGCTTGTGCTACTCATGCCAAGCCAACTGACGACTGACTTGTCACTCACTGTAAGGGGACACTCACTGCTAAATTATTCATTCATTCATTTCTATTTTGGTGCATTTCCCATCACTGCGGACGGCAGTCCGCGCTAGTGACGAAAGCAGCACGAAGGGTGCGAAGGCGACTAGCATATATACACAGGAAGAATGGAAAATTTGCTATGACTGTCCGATCAGGTCAAGTTATATACCGATTGAAAGGTATCAACTTTACTTTCAAATGTGCATACTAAGACTTTTGAAAACTCACCTGGTTTGTGAGATAAACAGGGTAAGTGGGAGAGGAAAAGTTTAAATTATTGGAGCTAATGGGGCCTGTGGAGCCTTTTTGAATTGTTTTTAAATTTTGTACTATTCTAATTAAAAATACGCGTCGAATAACACCTCATTCATTAAAATCCGACTACTCGTTCAAAAGATAATTAATTTTGAAATTTTTGGTGGCCTTCCAAAAATGAGATGAAAAGTCAGTCTGTTTGTTTGTTTGTTTGTTTGTTTGTTTGTTTGGATCAAATCGTTAATTTAGCTTAAATGTTTGAATGAGGACTTGTTCCTGCTAAAAAATCTAGAAACGTTTGTTCTACGACTTTTTCGAAAAATCGCTAGTTTAGCGGGAAATCGCTAAAAACCGCAAAACTTAAAACCGCCATAGCATCCAAACGATAGAAGCTACAGATGTGATCTATATATCGTTGAAAAGGTATTTCGAAGGGCTCTTAGGCATACCTTCAAAGTTTTTTTTTTAGGTAAATAGGTAAACAGCTACAGGTGAAATAAGGTATTTTTCTCCACATTTTGGCGGTTTTTGAGAAAACGCCGCTAACGATTTTTTTTAATTTTCAATATGTTATAGTTTGTACAATTTCGCGTTTTTTGATATATCATGCATAAATTGTAGTCGATTGGTTTGGAAGATATAATCAATTAACTAAATATATATATTTTACTTTGAATTGCAATAGGACGGCAGCAGCAATTACATTTGACTAACAGTCCAGTAACAATGAAATCTATAATTAGGCGGTCGTTCTTAAAGTTCGCCAGTGGCGCAAAGTGTAGAGCGTTCGATTTTTATATGAATTCTCCGTTCGGGTTCCGGGTTCGAATTCTGACACGGCCAAAACTTTTTTTTTTTTTTAATTTTTAAATGCAATTAATTTGTTAGTAGATGATCCGAATAGGTTTTTTTTTAATGTTTTTCAATTTTAAAAGGGTGTTGGCAGAAATCTAAGCTGCAAAATAAAGAATCGCTGTAGTCAGATCTGTCTAAGGTGCTAAGTTTCCGTCAAGTTTGATATGTTCGGGAGACGCGGGTTCAACTCCCAGCGTGAGCAATTTTTCTAAAAATTGTTTTTTAGTAGCAGACTGTATTCTATTTTCTATAAACACTAAATACCTTTTGACAAAGTAGTTTTGTCAAAAGCAGAGGCGATTGCAAAAATTTCTGATATCCCCCAAAAAAACCTCTTTACGCGGTAAAAATCTAGTGACGAAAACATTTCCATGCCACAAAATTTCTGATATCCAATTTTGTGACGAAATATATTTAATTTTTTATATATGTTATTTTATTATATACTAGGGGGCTCCGCCCCCTGCTCGCTTCGCTCGCCAACCCCCGCTCGTTTATTATATATGCCAAAAAAAAAATTAATATACATACAAAGTAAAAAAAAAATTGGCATTCGGCACTTTGCGCAAAAAGCTTCAGCTTCCTTGCACCTAAAAAATAACTTTTTGCGCAGTGCCGAATGCCAATTTTTTTTTTACTTTGTATGTATATTAATTTTTTTTTGGCATATATAATAAACGAGCGGGGGTTGGCGAGCGAAGCGAGCAGGGGGCGGAGCCCCCTAGTATATAATAAATTAACATATATAAAAAATTAAATATATTTCGTCACAAAATTGGATATCAGAAATTTTGTGGCATGGAAATGTTTTCGTCACTAGATTTTTACCGCGTAAAGAGGTTTTTTTGGGTTTTACTGACATTCCATTTGGAAATAAAATATGCCAACAATGACACTGACATTAAGTTAACATTTTTTGCTAAGAATTGCAATAACAGCAGATGCAGAGACTGCATTCTATGATTAATGAACTCAAATGGAATTTGAAGTTTTTCTGAACTTAAATAAGAATTTAAAAAGGATAAAGCTATAAAAAAACATCTAAAGTAAAGAAAGTATTTTCAGAATATGCTTAAAAATTGCTTTAACACTTGCACTAAATATGGTTGTATTGAGTAATTTTAAATTTTAATACTAAACGAGTATGTTCAATAATACATTTTTGAGATGAACATGTTTTCTACCTTTTTTTCTTCCAGTCTTCAGTAAAGCCCCATTCAGACGAGCACTTTTTCACCGACACTTTTTGTCATATTTTGTCAAAAAGCTGTCCGTGTCGCGTAACCATACAAAATTTCAAAGCGTCGGTAAAAAGCCGACGTGAACGTGTTCTATTTCCATCGGTGAGCGATGGTGAGCGACACGGACGGTTTTGAGACAAAAAGTGTCGGTGAAAAAGTGCTCGTCTGAATGGGGCTTAATGAACAGGCTTCATTTCAACCGTATTATGAGAAAATTTAAAGATGAACAATCAAGTTTAAAAATGAAAAGCGGCAGCTGGAAGGACACGTCAGTGTGGTGTCTTCAACTTTTCACACATTACTCGTTATCAGAGAAAAAAGGAGGACAACAGACGCCAGAAAGTCAGGCATTGAATGATGATGACATTTGGTGGCCCTGCGCTGTCATCTGTATCTAGTATTTATATGAGGGAAGGAACGTTGTACACACATTGAAATGTTGAAGACAATGCAGACACTCAACTGCCAGCTGGCCAATTTGTTGGCCTTTTACTCCTATTTTTTCTTCATTTTTGCTGGCACTTCACGGCATGCCAATGAGCAAGCAAAGAAGTCGCTGAAATATGCAACTTCATTAATTTGTTGGCCCCAAAGACAACAACAACAAATGAAAAGACAGATGAGAGAAAAAAAATTAAAATTAAGTAATGTTATGTATGCGTCTGTTACGTGAGTGACATTCGCAAAGCGTGAAGAACAATGCTAGACCTACTGAATAATATGGAGAAATGTGCCCGCTACGTGACAGCTTGGCCCAAATAGTTCCTCTTGGCTCTTAGCTTGGCAGCAGCTGTGGCAGCCAGCAGGCAAGAGCAGCTTTCTGGCTCACAAACCAACTTAAAAAAGTTTCACGCAGAAACTGAGAAAATTTGATTAGCTTACATAGCGGCTGAGTTATGTGAGATGGTTCCCTACATGGATGGTGTGAGTTGGGGTTCTTCACGCACGAAATAAGGTAAAATTGTGCACAAATTGGATTCCACATTGCCAGAGTGTATCAATTCAGAAAAAATATTCTAAATAAATAAGTTATAACACCAAGAAATTATGAGCTGATTTCTGAAATGTACACATTCCTGAATTCCATTGAATTTTACTGAAATTGTACTTACAACTGAAGTTTTTCACTCAACAAAGTTAAAGTAAAGTAATGAAATTCTCAATTTCATTGCCACAACAGTCACTTCATTTTTTTTTTTATTATATTCAATTTTTCTTCATTTTAAAGCCGCATTGCTCACAGCGTCTTTTTTTTCCTCAATGATTTTACTTTTCCTTGGTCCTGTTGTATATGTGAAAATGATTTCAAAGAGACCGAAAAGAGAGAGAAAAAGTCAATTGTATGTTCTTTAAATATTAAGACTACAAAAAGGACCAAACTTAAGAAATCAAGCAATTAAATTTTGTGTACATACAGGTATGAAACAAATAATGGAAACGACAGTTATTTTGACATTACAATCAAACATGAAAATGAAATCCCCTTGTTTTGGCATCAATGGAAAGGTCATGTAAAATCCGTTTGAATGATACAATACCCACTATTAGTTTTGTTTGTAGAAACTTTATGCATCAAAACATTTTTTGTTTAAGCCAAGGAAAAAAATTTTAAAAGTAGACTTTTACAAAAATTCGGAATTTTCGATGGGATTTTAATAGGTTAAGGAAAGTTTTGTATCATTCAAACAGAATTTAAATAACCTTTCCATTGATGCAAAATAAACTGGATTTAATTTTCATGTTTGATTGTAATGTCAAAATAAATGTCGTTTTTATTATTTTTTCTTCTAAATCGATTCTACAAGTTTCACTATTATCGTAAAAGAAACAAGAAAATTATTCGTGAAACTATTTCTCCTATGGCGAATTAAGAAACGGAGCACTGGCACCATCTAGTGTTCGTAAAGTGTTCTAGTGTTCGTAAAGATGTGATTATAAATATATGTGAAAATGTTTTGGTGCAACTCAGAGCTGGGCCCAGGGTATCTAATAGTCGAGTAGTTTCTACTTGATTGTTATTCTTTATTTTGGAAATTTTTTTGTTTTTCGCATGACTGTTCAAGTGCGAGCTTAAACGGCGGAATTACACACTCGGGACCTGAAACTCTCTCGTCGTTAGTCCGCTTTACACACTCAAACATTATTTATGACTTTGACAGTTTGGTGAAAAAAGGGACGAGAAAACTGGAGGGAAAAAGGTGTTGCCGTTAGCAAATGAAAGCACGCGTGGGCGGAACTCAAACAAAGGCGAAAAACCAAAGCCGCATTCACAACACAGTGGAATGGACATCACATGCAGTTCATCCAAACGCACGGGGACTTTGTCAAACTTGACAGAGCGTCAAAAGCCACACACCTACAACAACAACAACAACAACAACAACAACAATAATGACGAGGACAACAACAACAATGGAAACGTTTACTGTACCAGAAATTGTCAGTTTTATTTATTGTACAACGCCCACTTTTGACCGCCCACTTCTGCTGTAAATGAAAATCTATGTGAACGAACATTTTGCAATCGCAAATCATTATTATTCAGCTTACAGTCTGTCCTTGGTTGCTTGTCAATTGTAATTTAAATATATTTGAACGGCTTAAAGTGCCATTAAATGCATCTCTTAACGTGGCAAAAACAAGTGTCAAGTGAAAAAAAAACTACCATTGACTGCAAATCGGGGTATCAAACCGAAACGAATTTCGGCTTCAGTTACGGTTGTATATCGATTACGTAACGGTTACCGGTTTTTTTGCATGTTTCGGTTTCGAAATATTGATTTTGTTCACAAAAAAAATATTTGTAAATGTTAAAGACACGCAAATTTAAAACCAATAATAAAGAATTTAAAAAAAAAAAATTTTTATTGAGGTTAATATACAAATTAGAATAAAAATCAAATTTACTTTCTAAAACCAGGATTACACCTTAAGAACATACAAATTAAATTTTATGCTTGATCGAACCGAAATTAATCGTTATTCATGAATCGGTTTCTTAAAGGTTATTTAGGTTGAAATAAATTTGATTCTTTTTGTTTCATCGATATAGTAAAAAAAAATTCGAAGCGTTTCGAAACTGAGGTTTTCGGTAATATACGTATCAGTGATTTTTTATATATCCGTAAGTCTTAAGATGTTAAAAATATTTTCGAAAGAATTTAAGATAATTCGTAGAAATAAAAAGATTTCTCTTTTGAGCGGAAAATGTTTCACTGATATTTAAAAATTGTTCTTTAATTTTGAACAAGAATATGTTCTGTATTTCTTGAGAATCTCGTGATCTACGGATATATAGAATATCATTGCCATTTAGAATTGTAATATTCATTTATTTATTTCGGTTTGGCATGCAATTTTTTAAGACTCCAGAAATTGCATGGTCATATATTGTAAGATAAATGATACCAAGAATACCGGCATATAATGACCTTTCTTATCTTTTATCTAATTTTAACTCGCACTTCTAACTCTTCGTTCCAAGTACAGAGTATCCATGAATCTGCAAGTTAATGAATCTCAGCTGATGCGTCTATTTATCCAAGCTCTCAACTCGGCACTTCATTTCCTGCCGAACAAATGTCGATACTGTTGGAAGGATTTCCGCTTTACTTGGCTCGACATGGTCCTAATGAGCTGCCTTTGAGTGCACACCGTTCACACTGTAGAAAAGCCCTCCAGACTCGCTACTTCAGCTTTCCATGAAAAGCGTATTTCAAGGACAATATGGAGAACAACCTTAATGGTTGACAAATAATTTGTTTTATTTTATTTTTCTTTTTTTACTAAAGTCACGCGAGATTAAAATTGAGTAAGTATGAGCAAATATTATGCAATATGGTTTCATTAGGGGTATTTTTATATAATTTGCAGCTCAATTTAGGAACGGTAAAAAGTCAGCTTCCTATAGCAAGAGATGTGAAGGGATTGGGATGGTTATTAATATTCCAAACTGACTAATAGCTCGATAATTTGTACGGATTGCAATTTATTTAAGTAAGCTAAATTTTAGGATGCTTAACATTCTAGCATTTTCTATTGTTTAACGTATGCAGCACAAATTTGTTTTTTGTCCCAGCAGCTGGCTCAAGGACATTCTGGTAATGAAGCACACGCAAAGTTAATTCGAGTCGACCGGTTTCTCTCGTTTTGGCCAAAACCATTTGTAGACATTAACAACACATGTTTTGGCTCTGTGGGCGGTCCATGCTCCCAACTAATCCATCATATAAAGGACATAAATGTTCATTCTTCTCTCCCTCCCTCCCTCTCTCTCTATCTTTCTCTCTCTGCATTAGCCGCAAGCTGTCAGATACATTTGTTGGATATGACATATCTAAAAGATGCATCGCATACAATTCACACTGACATCAAGTTGAGTTCATTTGCTTGTATTTATCCTAATTGATTTACGCCCAGAGCAAACTTGGGAAATTGCTTTTAAGCTCGAATCATATGCCAGTTGTCAGGTAAACATTCTATAGTAAATTATCTAATTGCTGCTTGGATTAACAACAGAACTAATGAGTCATGTAATCTCTTGTTTATGGTATTTAAGGAAAACTCTAGTGGAAAACTATACAAATTATAAGTTTCCCGCAGCTTTTAACATCATCATTTTGTGCAATTCTCAAATTAAATTTTACATTCCACATTTTAACACCAACTCAAACAACTTCTCTGTTGCCCTCTTCTCTCATCACAGCAACTTCCCTCCGCTGCAACAACACAATCCGAAAAAGCATTTTGAATTGCAATTTCGCAGCAAGGAAATCTAATTTGCCAGGCCAAAAAGCAAAGTGCTCCCCCAACCAGCAAGGCCATTACAAAGAGCAAAAACTCTGCCACAGATACTGCGAGTGACAGACAGAGACAGAAAGAGGAGAGGTGGAGAAAAACAGTAGGGAGAGAGAGAAAGGGGGTGAGAGTGAGAGGGAGAGACATGTGTGCCTCCCAGCTCACCGACACTGACAATAAGAGGCGCCAAATTAAAAACCAGCATGTTGTGGATGTAACCTTGGCCAAAGACAGCTTGGGGAAACCCCATGCCACCTACCTCCCCTCCTGCCCTCACCTTTTATCCATCTAACCCTCCCCTGACCCGAGTACATTTCTAAAATTAAGATGTTTGCACAGACACAAGTCGTTGCCAGTGCCATAAATTAGACATGTGTCAAATGATAATTGAGCTCAAATTAAAATTGCACTGAAATTTGAAAACATCTGTATTGCTTAAATAAAATACCAAACAAAATAAGAACTAGTTAAATATACCAAACTTGTTTATAAAGCTTTTAAAATAAACAATTCTTTTCTTTTTTCTTTTCAGCTTCTAATTAAGTTGTTCTGTTCCCCCCGTTGCGGTAATTAGGTACAGTTAAGTTACAAGATTTATAGTCTTCACCTGTAAAATTGCAAGGCAATTGCGAAAAATACCTTCGTCAATGAATAATTGCCCATTCGTGTCGTTTAAGGACGAGGGACATGAGTGTGTGTTTCTCTAACAAGTAATTTGTTTTTGTGCTGTCTTGTCGTTACTATAAGTATACCCTTCAAAGAGATATTATACTTTTTTAACTTAAAAAATTGTTTAGATTTAGTTCTTTATTTTTGTTAATAAAAAACAAATAAACTTAGTGTACTATGAATATTTAGGTATTAGTAATAAACCACTTTTTTTTAATGACCTTTGCATGAAGTATTTCAAATGTTTCTCATATAATACAAACTTGTATAAGACAGATTAATCATTATCCTCTAAAATATACGAGTATGTACGATACTTTAGATTTATATTGTTCTTTTCGTTATACATAGGTCCGTTTGTAGAAATCAAAACAGACATTAGGAAGTTAAAAAAAAAAAAAATTAAATAAAAATTATAAAAACACATCGAATCCGAACCTAAATTATGCTAAAAAGTAAATTTTAAATATACTGACATTGTTTTAAAAAAAATTTATACCGACTCTCAAAAATATAACTACTAGTTATTATATTTTACTTTACATTTACAAAATGTCTCAATCAATATGGATTTCCAAATTTTTCGGAAGACATTCGTCCGGAATATAGGCGTGATAAGCACCCTATTAAAAGCATTTTGGAATATTATCCAAAGAGAGTTTCGTATTTTTAGACCCCGTACTTTAAAAAAGTAAGGGGGTCTATTAACTTAGTCACCAAAAAAAATGTGCGTAACAGGCAGAAGGAGGCGTGGCAGACCCCATAAAGTATATATATTCTTAATCAGCATCAACAGCCGAGTCGATATAGCCATGTCCGTCTGTCCGTCCGTCCGTCTGTCCGTCTGTATTGACGCCTAGATCTCAGAGACTATAAGAGCTAGAGACTCCAAACTTGGTATGTAGGTTCGTCTATATTGCAAGCAGATCGAGTTTGTTTAAGATTTTGGATTGGACCACTATATCATATAGCTCCCATAGGAACAATCAGTTGAAAATCAAGTCTTAGTATGGAAAACTTTTTTGCTGTTTGAGATATTTCAACAAAACTGACAGAATATGCATAAAAGATGGTCCCATACATACTGACCAAATTTGATTGAAATCGGATTACTATATCATATAGCTGCCATAGGAACGATCAGTCCAAATAAAGTCTTAGTATGAAAATCTTTTTGTTGTTTGAGATATCTTTATAATAAGTACGGGGTCTCCGACAGTCGAGTACCGCTCGACTGTAGCATCGCCGACTAGTTTTTTTTAACTAAGTTATCAAACTTGTTAGAATAATATCAAAATTATTGGATTCTGTTAACCTTACATTTTAAGAGATAACTGCAACAAATTTATGTGTCTCTGTTGCTTATCATTTATCATTTTACGTTTTAGATTAGATTTCTTTCAAGCATAAACTTATTTTAAGAGTATCTGATCTTCGCCAACCCAAGCACCGTCTCTATTCTTGCATTCCTATTTTATTTTTTTTGTTTTTTGTGTAAGGTGCTGCCGTCAATAAATCAATAAACGCTTTCCACTGTCATCGTCATTGTTTGCCGACTTCTGTGTGTGTGTGTCTGTTGTGTGTGTGTGGCGTGTGTATGTGTGTGGCGTGGGTGTGTGTGTTGTGCTTATGCTTGTGCTCGCTGGGCCGTGTGCATATTGCGCAATCATTACGATGTTTCGTATGTGCGATTGTTTGTGGCGATTATTGCGTTTTAATAGCCCAATACAATATAAATAAAATCATCGGCATAACTGAACGCCGTGAGATGTGGATGTGGATGTGAATGTGGATGTGGATGGAGTCCAGTGTGGATAAAAAGGCATTGAGGATTACTACTCGTATAATGTAGACATTCATATGCAGCACAATGGGAAACCCGGCTGAAATGATTTTGCCTTTAAGGCCTGAGCTAAAATTAAATTCCATTGCCCCGTTCGCATTTGGATGACTCATCGTTGCCGGCTGACTGGCGCCATGCGATGTCAGGCCGCCGGGGTCATAAAAAAAGTCGTTCACAAAATTGTTATTGCCTACTTCGTGGCGTTTAGTTTTCCACTGTAACAAAAATCAACGTCATATTGTTTTGTCTTTTCGCTTTTTTATAGGTGCTCTCTCTCTCTCTTTCTGCCTCTCTCTCTCTCTCTCTCTCTCTAGCTCTGGCAAACTCTGAAATTGATTTTCCCTACCATTCTGTGTTAACTTTATATTTCATCATGAATTGAGATACATGTGTGTTATTGTGACTGTTGTTGCTGTTGTTGTTGCTGTATTACATAATTGTCTTGGGCCTGTTGATGACTTAATAGGCCTCAAACTGTGGCCTTGACTGTTGGGAAATTGGTGTGGCGTGCTCTGATTTTGATTGATGATTCTTGGAGATTTGATTTTCTTAGATTTTAGCCAATTATTCTTAGAAATTGATTTGGAATACTGCATGAAATTTAAGTCTATATCCAAAACCATTCTGTACATTAAATGTACATTAAATAAAAGTTTAAATGATATCACAAATCACGTTTTAAAATTAACAAATCAAATAAATTACATATAATTCTGAATCTAAAACTGATGTATAAGTTTAAAAGAGTGAAGGTATTCAACAAAATTTTATTTTATTTCAATTCAACATTTTTTGCCAGGATTCAGATTTCAATCGAGTGCGAGGTCGAAGGTCACAACCCTATGGGAATTAGAGTGTACAATTCTATATGGCAGTCATAGTATCTATTCAGAGAAGTTTATTGCATGCATTTGAGTTCAATTTAATATTTTGCCAACAATCAAAAAGTTTAGTGCAACAAATTGAACCTAATTGGCGTCTCAAACAAGTTAACCGTAAGGTCAACTCAAGTTATAGACTAAAGAAAAAAACAGTCAAATACAAATGTTGTTGGTCAATAACAAGCATTTTGAGAATTGGCCAAAACAACAACATTGGCATACGTAAGCAATTTAAACTGTATGGGGAAAATGTCCCCAATTTGGACAGTTGTAACATCTTTGACCTTGGTTGTTGGGGAAAGATAGTACATAAAAAAAAGTAAAGCAATAAAATAACATGACAAACAGCACGAGTCACGAGCGGTAATTAAAATAATTGCCCTTCTGTCAAATTGTTACCAGTTTTGTCAAGTAGTAGTTGTGTAGTAGTAGATACTACTACTATTCTACTACCTTTTTACCTTTTCACTACTATTGAGTTTTGATGCTTACCCGCTGGCAAAATGCCCGGTGCACGGCAGGTGTGGCAGAAACACTGCATCACCGAATCGCGTACTAATCCAATCAGCATGTTGAGCTCTTGTTTTTTTTGCTTGCAGTTCCCAAGTACTTAGTATAGATTAATACCGTTAGCTGATAGCTACTATTTATGTTTGGGATATGTGTGTGTGTGTGTTTGTGTGCGTGTCTGTAGCACTTTAAAGAACTTGTTGTTGCCTACTTATGAGCGCAACGCACAATAATTAATTTAATTTAATTGTTAAGATATTTGATTTAATTTATGGTAATTTGTCTAAATTATGTTTATACTTCAAACGTGTGATAACTTTCAACGTCACTGCTAAAAAGTATGCTACGGCTTTTGTATTTGTTTACAACGACAAAACTCGGCGGCGTTTTATTTGTATTTTGCGTAGTTTCTTTTGGTTGCGTTGTTTTCTTTATAAATATTATTGCTGTGTTGCTTTTGCCTCTGTGGGAGCAGGAACGACAAAGACAACAACTAAGAAGCTGACGACGACAGCACGAAACGTAACGAGCGCAACGAACGACGAAGACAAACTAAATTATGTCGATGTTAATTTTTCAACAGCAGGCAAACGACTGACGACGCAAACGCTGCTGACGCCAACGTCGACGTCGCTGGCGCTCTGGCAAGGACAATCCATATACAAAAGGACAAACCACTTTGGGGAGCAACAGAGCTAGCGGCGTTCACAACAGCCCCTAACCCCCCTCAAGCCACTGAGTGAGAGCAACGCTGCAGCGCAGCGTAAAGCAGAGCAGAGAGAAAGAGAGTGAGTAATTGCATGGCGTTGGTGGTGGATTGAGAGCGCGTGCTTTCGAACACTAAAACGAGGGTTGAGCTGAGCTTAAAAAAGTCAAAGTTCAAATATTACCGAAAATATCAAAATAAATCAAATATTTTGTTTTTTTTTTTCGGAGTTGCCGACTATTATATAATTTCTCATGTTTTGCAATTTCGGTCATTCTGTGTAACCCTTGTGTGTGAATTCGAATTCGAAAATACTTCAGAGCATGCGCCGTGAGCAGCCTTTGATTGCTGCTTTGAAGAGCGTAGCATTAGTCAATAAGGGGGAAGAGAGAGCCCGACAAGTGAATGGGCGCTAACTCAAACACCCACAGCGCAACGCATAATGCCGGTTGAAATTCAAACTCTTTGAACAAAATACCATTTTAGTAAAAATTAAAATTAAATATTTTAAAATATATTAAGAACTTTATCTTATAAGAAACATTTTAATTTAAATTAAATTTCTTTCTTTTGCAATCAGTCGAGTTTAAAATGTTTATTCCGCTTCAAGTCCAAACTAAACAATTTCGAAAAAGTTTTAGAATTTCTTTCAGTTGCTTTTCAATTCACATCGACATTTTTCGAATGCTTGCAAACATTTTCGAGTTACTCAAATTCGCAGCTGGCAATGCTCTCAATACCAGCTGACATTCCCCCAACAGCAAATAACTCTCTTTTAATGTCTCTCTTTTCCGCTGCTGCAGATTGCGTGCGGAGCCGAAAACTACTTTTTCGAATATCGAAAACAAATATTAACTGCAATTAAATTAGAGGGCAACGGAGCCGGGCAGAGCGCGTACACAGCAACAACAACTGGCAAAAAAAAACAATAAATAAAGCGGCGATGACTCAAAGCGACAAAGCGCAGAGCGAGAGAGCGCGCGTACAAGTTTATCCTTGGCTCTGGCTGGTGTGAAGTTGGCGACGCGTCGGCCCCAAAAGGCGGACAAGGATGTAGAGCGGCAATTTAAATAGCAGAACGGCGCCAGTGAAACTAACCGCATGGTCTATGGCGGCAGCAGAGACGTCGATGAATCACAATGGGCAAAGCAAGCGCAAGAGTCAAAATGCTAGAGTCAGAGTGAGAGTCAAAGCCGGGAGCAGAGCTACAAGCAGCGGCGCGCCGGTAGGAGCGACGAGGGCAGAGCTGGCAGCAGTGCTGGAAGCAGAGCTACTAGCGCAGCTCGTGGGCAAAAGCATAGAGAGAGGCCTGTTGGCGACATTGCCTCTTACACTCGCCTACATGAACGCACAATGTCGCTGCTGCTGCCGCTGCTGCTGTCGCTGTCGCTGCTGTCGATGTCGATGTCGAAGTTGATGTTGATGCCGTTGTCGATGTCTGGTCGATTTCGTATGAGTTTTGAGGGGTATGCAGTTGGCGTCGGTCTCTTGTCCGCGGGCGGAATATCATGACAGCAGATTGTCGAAGGCATCGAAGCACAATGGTTCAACAATATTAGTTGTTGCTTGAATGGGGGAGGCATTGAGGGGGATTGGTGCTTTAGTTGAGTTTGGGTTACGCTTCGCTTTGCATTTGAATTGCTTTGGAAATCATTTGCCGGCAAACAACGTGAGTGCCTTCATCCGTCCGGTGAGCATTGATGTGAATGTGTCATGCCATAAATGCTTGGAGAAAGGGAAGCCCAAACAGACTATTATACACACACATGCATACCGAGTATATTCATATTACATAATAGCATCAAAGTGTGAACATTTGTGTGTTAAACGGCCATCAGGTTTAACACACAATTGTGTGTTAAGTCGGCACAAGTATTTTAATGATTCTGTAACTGCCATGAAGGCAAGTCTAAAAAGACAGCTGGTGTCTTGGCTTTAACTTGCATAGTTTTTCAACTTACATTGATCGATCCATTAAGATGTTGTGGTGGGTCATGGTATCGAAATTAAATTCAAAACGCCTTGTGGCGAAACTTACCTGCAAAGTAAAAAGAGAAAAGTATAAAAATGAAATTCTTTTCGGTAATAAATATAAGAAAAACTATGAGTAATTAAAAAACATAATTAAAAACATATATTAAAATATATATAAAACTCTTTGAAAGTTTCTTAAATTGTAGATATGTATGTGATTCTGAACTAAATTCTAAATGACTTCAACGGAACTCTTCTATTTTTTTTAATGTCTAGTTAGTGTTTAAGTTAGTTTTAGGAACGAGAGTTTACCTAGAATTCAAATAAAAAATTTAAAAAAAAAAAAAGTATCTTTCTAAAAACACATTATTGTGAGCTTAAAATAACTTTGCTTTTCCTTAACTTATCTACTTTGGTTTAATAATTTGCTGAGAAGATTTAGTTAAAATTTGGCTTTGTTCCGAATTCCATATTTAAATAAACACAGCATACTTTTAGGATTTAATAAAAATACAGAAGCCAATATAATTTAAAAATTGTTAAATTTGATGATAAATTAAGTTTCTTCCTTATTTAGATAATTTAAAGGAGGATATAGCATTAAATTTTGATTAATTTAGTGATCTAAAATGTTGACTTTTTTTTTAGCATAAAATGTTATCAGACAAATTACTACAACTGATTGCTTTCAGGTTTTTACAGTCATTTTGTTATCGGGTTTCCCGGTATTCTTCTCTGTTCTCTCACTAACTACATTTGAACGTTACCTGTGCTACACTTAAATACCAATTTACAAAAGCTGTAGTTCAACTTGCCACATCAGCTCGACGGGGCAATTGAAGAGCGTCAGTTTGAAAAGCTCACTTAATTACTATCCACACTTTCCACTGGTTCAAGACCCTCAGTCTCAGTCCCAGAGCACTCTTGGACAACAACAAAAAAACAGAGAATAAAGAAGTGGTTAATTGAAATGCATTTCTTTTGTATTCGTTATTGCTTTTCCGTCGTGTGTTGCATTTAATTAAGCAGCTAAACATTCTAAGCACTCGACGATGACGATGACGATGACTAAACGAGTCTCTTAAGAGAGGCAAATAAACCGCAAATCATGTGCAGACCTCTCAACCTGCTCCGCCCTCTTTTCCCTCCCTTTTGACCCTCCTCGTTATGCGTAATTATGCACATGCACCACATTGCATTTTCCATTTCCATTTCGCCCACGACACGAAATTAACTGCTTAGCTAAAAAGAAAATCATAACATTTTCTTTGCCCCCAACATCTCATAAGATACACGCAATGTTTGCTTACTTTGGTCACACTCTTCTATAACTACTCTCTCTCTCTCTCTCTCTCTCACACACTTCTAACTATTGCTCTCTTTGCGTGCGCTGATTGGCACCACGTGCCGCCTGTCGCCCATCACAGCTTATGCATAAATTTTCGCATGACGGAAAACTAAATATGTACATTGATCCTTATTGTACTTATACTTATGTACAAACCGCAGTGGGTTGCTCGATAAGTTGATGGCAATTGCAAATCAATTTAATTTAAAAAATACAGTCGAACTTCACTAACTCGAACATCCCTAACTCGAATTTTCTCTAACTCGAACAAAATCGAGTGGCAATAGCGTTTACTGAGCAAATTTCATACAACTCTGCTTCCAGTAGGACCTTCCATAAGTCGAATTTCTCCTTAACTCGAACAAAAATATTGGCCCGTGCTTCTGTAAGTCGAATTTTTCGGTAAAATCTCCAATAAAGTTTGAATTTTTTTTTTCGTTTCTGTAATATTGATGTACATTAACATATAGTGATGTAATATGATAGAATATTGCATCAACAATTATTTAGGCTTGTGAAATTGCTATAGGAAAGATGATCGAAATGTACTTCTTTGTCAGCGCATCAGTGTACTTAAATGTTTAAAAATGTTTAAGGAAATATTCAAACTTATTATTAGTTAAGGAATTTGAAAGTAGACCAAATAAATTAAAGTTGCTGAAAAATGTGGTATGTCAGCAAAAACATTTTTCATTATATTAAAAAATGAAATATTAATTATGATGACATTTGAATCGGGAACTTCTTCTGGATACAGCAAAAGAACGAAGAAACCAAATTTTGAGAGTATCGACAGGTCTTGATCAAACTGGAATCCTTTTTTGTTGAAAATTACAAGAAAAATTTGCAATTTGGAATGTATTTATGATTGAATGCATTTGAAGTTTCTTTTAATATACTAAAAAAAAAAAATTCCCTAACTCGAACTTTTTTCCTGGATAATGGTGATTCGAGTTAGGGAAATTCGACTGTATCTTCCACATTTTTCATTTAGTATAGAGAGTAAATAATCTTGTATTGTTCATATTCCGCTACCTTGAAAAAATCAGTACAAGAAATTTTATTCTTATTGAAATCATCATCGTTCGTGACCGTTCATACCCAAATTGTGAGACTTCTTTCTACACAGATATTGAAAAAGTTTTCTACTCAGCCAATACTGAAAGCATCATTACATTAATCTTGATATATCTTTCTTCCATAGGAAAATATAATAAATACATACTTTTCCAGTAATTTAAAATTTTATAAATAATAGGCTACAGAGAAGAACGGGAGAAAGAAAATGTTTAAATTCCAGTCAATTTTTGAACATTATTTATGTATGAAAGATGGGCGATGCCAAGTGGTATCGGTCTGTGGCGGCAGATCGATAGTCTGGTGCCTATCGATATCAGTAGTCGAGTAAAGTCGTTTTGCAGTAATACAAAGTTGTGAATTACCATACCACAGTCGTTTATTCAATATTATTAAGCATTTAAAACTGTTATTACTTATCCCATCTTTATTTAAATAAAACTGAGGTTATTTTCTATAACCCGTTTTACATTTATTTAATTAACAAGTACATGCCTTCTGCCTATGGAGTATTTCCTCCGAGTCGAACGCATACTGTAAAGTTTACAGTGTAAACAACTTAAACCACCCTCGCTTTACATATTCATATGAGTACACATGTACTAGTAGTTTGCTGTCTCTGCTGCCGGCTGATTTCGTCATCACTTCAGGCATGAGTCACACAACTCTCCGCTCTTTCTTCCCTGTAAGCACTCAAATGTTGGCAATAACAACTGACGCCGTCGTCGCCATTGTTGCTTGTCTTTGCAAAAAAATAAGCGGAAAAAAAGCCAACCCTCGTTGGGAACCCACCCAAAAACTTGTTGGTATTTTCAAATTGTTGTTGCCTAAAGAATTTAGTTGTTGTTTTTAGTGCCGTTCTCGGCTCGCAGGTTCCATGCAAAATTAACAGCTGAGTTGGAGTTGAAGTTGAAGTTCGATTGCATGTTTAGGGCACATTTACAGGCAACGACTGAATGTTTGCTGCCGTTGCTGCCTTTTCACTGCTACCAACAAAAAAAAAAAAAATAAAAAAAGAACAACTATTGGTTTTCCTTATTTTTATTGAATTTTCCAACTGTGGGTTTATTTTCACCTACTACTTGAGTCGTAGTTTGTTTGCTCTTCGCTTCGCTTTGCAGTGAATTCATTTCTCCGCGTCGTCGTCACCTTCTTTGCTTCTTGCTTTTTTCGACGTGTCTTTTGTTTATTTCAAAATTGAATTTTTGCCATTTTATTTTCTGTTTCTTGTGCTCTGCTCCTTGCGTTTGCTTGCTTTCCCCATTTCATTTGCCATCGATTTAAAGTTAACTTGTTTATACTCTTGACTTTAGAGTATTCGAGTTTTTCTATCAAGTTTGTAAAATATTGAATTATTTTTATCAATGCAGCGTATTTTTAAAAAGCGGTTCTCATGCCATAACTCTAAGCAAGGGCGTCGGCAGGGGGGGCCAGGGGGGGGCCGTTCCCCCCCCCCCCTACATTCATAAATTTACCATATTTAGCTTCCGAAATCCAACCAGAGTAAGTTTTAAGACTGCGATTAATTTGTGGCAATTTGTCTGTAGCCCTGCTATATCGATTGCTATTAATTGCTAAAATAAAAAATTTCTTAAGTAACAATCGCTTACAAAATCAAAAGAAATGTGTGCTTCTCATGTCTCAATGAACTTTTCTTTTGGACTTAGGCCCGCTAAACACGCAAATCGTACTTTAAATTTTTTTCATGGAAGCGTTTTCGAAATATTAATTTTTTTCAGAATATTCGAAGTTTCTCCGAAATTTTAGAGAACACCACGATGTGGCGAAAAACTTTGGCTTGTATGACAGCTATATGATATAGTGGACCGATTTTTGTAAGGTACTAGAATATTTTCAGTCTGCAAGTTTGGTTGAGAAATCTCAAAAAACAACATAAATGTTTATACTTAATCTTAATTTTCGATCAATAGTTCCAATGGCAGCTATTTTGTTCGAAAAACTTTTTGGTTGTTTGAGAAATCTCAACGAATCTGACAAAATACTTTAAGTTAAACACTTAAAATAAATTTTACCTTTGAGATATCTAATTTTCTGGGACGATTTGTGACCTCTCGAGCCCAAAAAATCACAAAAAAAAAACGGATTTTGAAACTAATTAGAGTCACTAGCTTTTAAGCTACTAAGCCGATCTCAAAAAAACATATATGAATGAAGGTTGTAGAGGAATGAATAACCTTTAATTTGAGAGCGTTTTTGTCACATTGGGCAATTAGGTCTCGTAATATACTCCAAAAGGTCGGAGATATTTCGAATATTTGGCAAAAAGTTAATATTTCGAAAAACGCTTCCATGAAAAAAATGTTAAGTGCGATTTTTGTGTTTATGGGCCAAAGTCCATAAGAAAAGTGCACTGAGACATAAGAAGCGAAATTGCTGTAAACTAGTGTAATAAATGTGAAAACGTAAACAAAAATATTTTGGCCCCCCCCCCTCATTGAGAAGCTGCCGACGCCCTTGACTCTAAGGTTCTCTGTATCTCTACTAAAAATACTTTACAATCAACAAAAAAATACCTAAAAATTATATTTAGCAACTACGATTTTCGGTAAAAGCAAGTGTGCCAATTCATAATATACAAATATGGTATTTAAAACCTTAACTGAATTCAATGACCTTTAGTATTTTAAGCTTATAGTTTTCTTAAACAAATTTTCAACATTTCAAAAATAATTAAAGCTATAGACAAAGCGAGTACTTCGATGTCACTATACAAAATGTTATTTCTAGTTTTTCGTTGTTTTCTTTTTTGGGAAAGCACTTAATGGATTTTTGCACCGCCGGCAACAACAACAACAACGTCGTCTATCTTGAATTTTTGATGCTGTCGCCAAAGGAAATGTCTCTCGTTGGCACTGCAAAAGTTGGACAGCAAGAACTTTTGCTGCTAATTTGTTAGTTAAGCGAACCTGCAATGTGTGGCAGGGAGTGCAAGAGCTTAAGGAACATGCTCGGACTCATGGTCAGCGATTCTTCCTTTCTCTCCCTCACTCTCACTCTCTCTTTCTCTTCTAACTTCTCTGCTTGTCATAATTAGTTCAATCTGTCCTTCAACAGAAGGTGCACCTCAAATCGAATTTGCAGCCTGTGTCTGTGGCAAACACTAAACAGAGGGAAAACATTCACAATGTCCTTCAGCTGCGTTACGGCACGTACCATACACAGGACATACACACACTCGCACACAACACACACTCGTGACGTTCACTGGGAAGCCGTGTCTATATACATGTAGATTACGATCGGCATTGTCTGCCACATCTGCCACTGCCACTGCCGCAGTCCATTGGCAATGCGCCTACTCCTCGTCATCGTCCTCATCATCGTCATCGTTGCCATCCTTTGACTTTGGCATGTCGCAGTCAATGTGGGCCCTCAGTTTATTGAACCTTCGGAAATATTTTTAATTTTAGCAGCTGTTGAAGAACAAAAGCCTTGCAAATTTATATTATTGCTCAATGCTTTGTCGACTTTGCGCAAAGTTTTCCTGCAAACACGTTTCCAATTTCACTTCTGGCTTAATTACACTGAAAGTGTACAAAATGCTAAACATACTTTGCTAAACAGGATTAAATTGAAGGATAGAATTAAAAAACTTTCTGCAGTTTATTTTCAGAAAATTCGTATTGCATGATTTTTCTTTTTAAAAAGAATAACACAATTCTTTGATCAAACTTGCTCAATTTCAATTTTTAATATTGGAGCTCAGACGCCCACAAGGTTCATTTTCTATTTATTATAAGTTACAAATTCTGTATTTTAGTAATGTTTGTATCCAAGATCATTTATTTAAAAGGGATTTTCGTGTGGAATTAAAGCGTATTTAGTGGGGATTAAGAAGACATTTAATTAAATTATGTTAATTATGGTCTTTGCTATGCTAATCTATTATCAAAAATTTAGAATTCTGAAGCTTTCAGCTTGTTTTGGTCAAGATAATTTGGCTTTATTAGTTTTCTTTATAATCTTAATGAAATTTTTACATTCCAACTTTAAGCTAATTTTCTCAAGTTAAAATTTTCATTTGATTGTTAGTTAATTTAGGTATTATTCTCATTCAGTATATTTAAAAAAGCAAAACAAAAATTAAAAGCAAATTCCAGGGAATTTGCAGTAAGTGCCAAAAATATTGCAATAAGCGAGAATTCTGAGTATACAACATGTAATAGTTGTTGCAGTTGTCCTTAGCAACGCTCCAATGAGCCAGTAACTAGCCGGCAACACAGAAGTGTAAGAAGCAGACAGTTGCCAGTTGGCAGTTGAGGGAGCCAACTAGGTAGCCAAGTCAAGTGCATACAAAGAGTAGAAGCAGAAAATACCGCCCCTGACTGTAACTGAAAACCAATTGCCGGTTTTGGACTCCTGCCACGTCACGTTTGTTGGCTCTGTCGGGTTTTTTTTTTCCTTTTTGCTTTTTTTTTGACCAAGACGTGGAGTTGGCTGCGGTTTTCTGTTTAGAGAACACAACTGTTGGGTAACCCCAGCGGAGTTGCGTTGTAAGACAACACCAGCTGCGGTGGCAACAATGAAAAGGATCAAAGGGATAAAATGTCTTGTGAGCAGAACTCGCAAAACTATGCAACGGAAGTTGCACAAGACGACGACATCGACTTTACTGGAAATATTACCAAGTACCGAGTAGTTGCTGCTGCCATTGCTAATAGAGTAATTCAATATTGGGTGTGGCAAGCTGCATGTGCATGCATTCAACATCTATTGATTTTTAGCGAAACTCCTCAGAAGCAGACACTTCATCAGGCATCAGGCACGAGTGTACTTTAAGGCTCAACAATGAGCCACGTTTTCTTTTCACACTTTGCAGACAGACGTTCCCTCATGTTGGTACAAAAACAAAGTTACAAATTGTCAACTATAAGATACCTAAAATGTACTACAATTATAATTGTTAAAATTAGAAAGAAAAGAAAAATATCAATTATTTTCTTGAGGTTTAAGAACGAAAGTTTATTTTAAACTGTTTACTTTTCCGCATCATGCTCCCCTTTTTGGGCCATTTTATTTGTATAGGGTATCAATATCATGTCGATATTCAACAATCCTTCTGCTAATGTGGGAAGGCTCAAAAGTCAAAGGCCAAACCAGCAAGAATGTCTGGCAAAGTAAACTACTTGAGTTGACGACGACATCGCATGGAAATGGAAATGATGAACTCGAGCGGAGCTGGGAGCAGGGGAATCCCCTTTAGACGCTGAAGAGGCTGTTTGAATATCAGACGAGGGTTGCACACCAAATCAAGACAGGGTTAACTGTGTTTGATTTGAGTGCCTTAAATTCACATGCATATATTCTGTTTTATATTGAAACTTTTATTCATAATAATCATCTTTTAATATTATCATCATTAATACTTTACACGATTCCCTTTCATAAACTAGGAAAACACTTCAACAGCCCTGTATAATTCAACAGCGACAGCTTCAAATATTTATTGGTATTTTCTTTTGGTTTTTTTTTTCTTTGTTTTCTTTTACTTGTTTGCCGTCGCAGAAACTTGAAACGCTTCATTTTTTCCATTTAGACACGTTTCCTCGTTGGCTGAGCTTAGTGTCTCCCTTACTTCTTCTCTCTTCTCTATAAATCCCCCTTGCCATGCTTATTCCCATTCCAATCGATATTGATGAGATAACTTCCCGCAAGTCTCTGGTGTTTAACTTTGCGACTGAGAGATTATAAATATTTTGCTATAGCTAGAAATGCAATTTTGTGGATCTAAAGAGATTTTGTCGGTTCTAAAGATGCCCGTTTTTATCCTTCAAGTGCTGTCAAATTTTAGGGTCAAGTAAATAGTTTTCAATGTGGGTCAAATGTGGCTTCTTTTCAATTTATGCGCTTATTTGTTCAAACCAAATTATCTGCTGGCCGTAAGCCAAAGAAAAAACTTATAAAAAACAAAACAAAAACAAGAGTAAAAAACAGAAATCGACTTCAATTTTTCCACTCGCTCGCATTTATCAATTTAGACAATGACAATTTCAAATGCAGCCACACCCACATTTGTGGCTGAAAATAAAATTTCCAGTTGCGATTTTGCGATTTTCTTCTTAACATATCTTGAACGGGGAAAAGCGCACACAGAACGATTTATTTTCGTTCTCAAGGCGAAAAGGGCAAACGATTGGTTATTATTGTTGTTCTCAAAATAGATATCTCTGTAATTTCGCCAACATAAATAATGAAGTCATTCTGCTTAAAGTATTTATTTAATGAGTAGTTTGAGAAAGAAAACTCAAAAAGGGCAAAATATCACTTGAAGAATGTGTGCAAAATAATTATCTACTTATTTTAGAGATATTGATTTCTTTTTTGTATTTAAGAAGCTTGAAAATGTTTTGAGTTCTTAAAATCACCGGAATTTAGTTAACTTAAGTAGTATCATTATGGTATGGGAAACAACATTTATGTATAGGTACTTAAATTTCTTTCTACTATATATGAATAACAGTAAGCTAGCGAAATCGCAAAAAAACACAGCTTACGGAACGCACTTAATATCTTGACACCTAGTTTAATATAATAAGAGCTGGGAATACTGATTAAAATTAAGCTTTGACTTAATAATTTTACATAGTTAAATCTTCGAAATGTAAATTATTATTTGATGCTGCTAGCTCACTACTTTACACTAGTAGCAGCAACAACTTACTGATATCTTGCTTTTTCGAGCATGTCTAAACTAAATTAACAACTGATTTCAAAACTAATTCAAACTAATCTAGTGTTTACTGAAATACTTGACTAACTTTATCATATATTATAATTGTTTTTTACTGGAAAAACATCGGCAAATATTAAAATAATTATTTTTTAGTTAGGAGCTAAAATAAATTATCAGAATTTCCAGCTATAAATATAATAAAAGTATGGCATGGTATATACATAGGTATTCTTTATAATAAACCTCGTTGGCGAAATTGCAAAGTAAGCAGCTCGTGGAACACAATTTGATTGTTACGTTGACTTATTGTGGTTCAAATTGCGTCAATTCATCAAATTTTGCCCTTCAGTCAGTTGCGCTTGGGACCCTTGGGAGGGAAGGGAAGGATTTTCCACATGTTTCCTTTTTTAATATCCTTAAAACGTTTTATGACTGCCAAAGACACGCAGCACTTGAAATTCAAACGTTTCTCAGCTTATACATATCTTTATATTTCTTTTAATGCGCATAAAGGGAGTTTGCAAGCAAAAAAAGGGTCAGAGGTCAGAGACCAAACAGGAGACAATGCTCAAATTCCATCGATTCTACTTTAAATTT
The DNA here is from genome assembly GCA_037043435.1 of Drosophila suboccidentalis. Taxonomy (NCBI): domain Eukaryota; kingdom Metazoa; phylum Arthropoda; class Insecta; order Diptera; family Drosophilidae; genus Drosophila; species Drosophila suboccidentalis. Next base: position 94,320 of record JBAMBK010001471.1, read on the forward strand.
TGCACGGCAAATACAAGTACAATATTGTTGCCTACTTTAAGGCGCAGCAGAAGCTTTCCACATTCCCTAAATCAATTTGCAGGCACTGCGTCAAACATTTTTATGCCGTTCGGCGTTGCATTTTGTTGACGCCATTTCCCTTAGATTTTTAGTGCCTATTTCCCGTAGAGGCCGTAAAAGCGTACAGCAAAAAAAGGAAAGCAAAATTGTTGGGGAAATTGTTTAAAGTCATTCGCATGTGTAAAAGGTAGAACAAAATAAAAAAAAAAAGTAAAAAATATATATTTTAACGCGCACAACACTTGGCTATGTGTTAGTGATTAAGTGTGTGTGTGTGTGTGTGTGTGTGTGTGTGTGTTATGGCTGCTGTTGGCAAAATGTCCGTTCATGTCACTGGGGAAATTTACGTGCTACCCATCAACGTCAGCAGCTCAGAGCTGCAACCTAGAAAATGTGGCAAAATGGGTGAATAAAAAGTTTCAGCAGCAAAAGTTTTGTATCAAAAAGAAGTGCACGCATCATTGTTGAGATTGTAAGGGATATATCTATAAAGCTATATCATTAATCAAATTTAAATATTTATCAAACTACTACGTTAAACTGAGAAAGCTGTATGAACTTTAAGTTGAAATTAATTCGATGTTTTTCAAAGTTTTAAGATCGATTTTTAAATATTATATTCACAATATGTTTAAGCATAGTAAAGAAAATTGTTTCATATGTTTATTGGAAGTGATTGAAAGTTTGATTATTGAATAAAATTTTGAGATTTCAAATAAGAAACTATGTAGTTTCAAAAACTACATTAATATTTGCTTTCAAATCTTACCAAAATTTACATGCTATATTTAACTGAAGATATAAAATAAAAAAGATAAAATGAAACATCATTAATAGAACTGGTTGAAAACTTATTAAAAGCCCAACTAAAATATTATTTTAAATTACTTTTTGTAAGTCTATTATTAAATTTACAAATATATAAAATACTTAAAATTTTTCCAAAAAAATGAGAACAGGATTCCTTTTACCAGAAAAGCATCCTGAGTGCCCTCTTTATAATAGTAAGTCTGAAACTGAGACAACAAAATGTCTTTTATCTGAATTTTTAACATTCTAAGAAATAGCTTCCTTAGTGCCCCTCTTATAATCTTGAATCTAAATACTTGAAATGCCATTTGCTGCAGGTTTTTATTGAATTATTTTGTGTATAGCATTTTCAAATATAAAATGAAATTGTACACGTAAAAACAAAGCTAGAAATAGGCAGCCACAAACACCTGAGCTGTTATTTTATTCCACATAAAAAGCCATTCACTGACTGACTGGATGACTGTCTGACTGTCGAACCCTGTGACTCCTGAAGGGGAGAAGAAACTACCCCAAGCAACGTAACAAATTTGCTGAAATAAGAAGCTTTAGACAATTAATTGAATTTATTACGTATTTCGGTGCGTTTATGGAAGTTTGGGGAAAACTGTGTAAACAGCCACGGAAGCCCAATAAGCAGTGCCGGAAAACCGGGAAGGGAAAGCTGAAACTATGCGGGAACACAGGTGAACACAGCTATACCAGCAAAAGTTTTTTGTCGGGACAGTGTGTCTAGACTTTAGACACGAAAGGAAACTGAAAATGTTGCCAGATTAAAGTAAAAGTTAGCTTCAAGATTATTCTTGCTGGCCTTTAACCTGTTTTCCTACCTGCTTTTCTATGGTTGACCATAAAAATCCGCCCCGTAATGCGAAAAATTTCATAATTTATTTATGAGTGCAGCTTTTATATGATGTGGGTAGAGGAGTCAGAGGCCCCTCAGTCCTTAGTCCTGTCCTAGCAGGACACGTGACGCATTACGTGCAGTGCGTCGTGTAACGTGCGTTGTGCACACACATCATTATTAATGCATTTGCACACGTAACCTAAGGGGGTGTAGCTCCAAATTCAACCCCAAGGCGATAAGGGGGGGAGTGAGAAAAGGAGTTGGGAGCTGGCAAGTTACCTACTATATGTATTCCCCTTTGCCACTTGTAGCTTGGCCCTTTGAACTCTTGAACTTGAAGTAGGTAATCCTGTCGGAGAGCCGGCCATAAGAAACACAACTTTGATGGCACGATTTTGGGATGCCCTTTTGGGGCTGCTTACTACTTACTACTTTCTTTAATTTTATTTATTTGTTTTCTTTTTTTCCTGTCTCTTTTTTTTGCCTTTTGTATCCCCCCCTTAATGAAGTCCAAGCCACATAATGCTTGGGGATCATGTTTTCCCTTGTAGTTTGCTAGTATACAAATTGAATGCGCATTTTGTTTTAATTTACATAAAGGGTTTACGGAAACGCTCGTAAAATGTCATTGGAGCAGCTTCAACATGCAACATGCGCATAAGATTACAGCAAGTCACATTTCAGTGTCTTGACAAAATCGTTAGCTTTTGGCCACAGCAGCCTCTGAGCTCCACTCGTCTAGACGTTGTCTGCGTCCTGGTAATAAAAATGTATATACCATAAAGGTGTTTCGGCCCGGGCATCCAATGCCCATCTTTAGTCGACGCCGGCAGTTTGATTTTATACGCATTTTTATGGCTGCATTAAACACGACCGACACAGGACATGACAGAGCCCGACTTTGGCATGGGGCCTGTATCAAAAATAAACATTTTAAACAGCAAAAGAAACAATTACAATCGACCAAGATGGAAAGGAAAATAATGGGCAAGTTTAAGTTTAAAATGTGCTAATTAGACATTGTTGTGCTTTAGACATTTATTTATTGCACACTTTGTCTTTGATTGGATTAGCAGCTTCTCTAGTTAAAAATGTTTGAATTTCTTTTAAGGTAACTGTGTTTCAAAAGAATCAGGTATGCCACAGAAATCTCTTTCACTTGAATTTCACGACAATTTCATTTCTCCGTGCCACAGTCTAATCACCTGAACAATTTTGGGTGAAACGAAATCATCACTCAATCCACTGGCGTCCGATGCCATGAGAATAATGTCACATTTTTTGTCCGAATTTTAGAATTTAGAGTTGTCGAGTAACTTTTATTGTTTGCCGCGCCAATAAGTTTTAAATTTATTTAAGCTACACAATATTAATTATTATATAAATAAATTAAATAATATTAATTAAAGAAGAAATAAAATAAAAACCTTCTATTCTGCAATGATAAACTTAAAAAAGTTGCTAAACAAATCCTTGGAAAATTTAATCTGAGAAGGGGCCAACCCTAGCAGCCCAGTTCTAAAAGGTTGGTGAACATGCTAAAAACTATAAGTTCTGTGGCACGGAGAAATTTTTGAAGTGAAATTGCTTTTCTCTGAATTCGATTTCACTTGTGATTTCTGTAGCATGCCTGTTTATTTATCTATTTATCTATTTAGATTCAAATATTATATGCTGCTTATATTAAGAAATAACTTCACACTTTTAATGTATTTAGTTCAAAATTTATTTGTTATTCAATTTTTATGATTATGCATTTAATCATAACTTTATTTCATCGTATCAATATATCAACCATATAAAAATGTTTTTATTTTAACTAAAAAATGAATTGGTTTATTATTTATAAGATTAATTATCTTCTATTCATCATCGATTATTAAAAGTTATTTACTCGTTTAGCCCAAGTTAAAATTGTAAATGTATTCCTAAACTAAGAAGATAGATATACCATATATAGTGATATTTTAGTGATTTACAGAAAATGTATTTTAAATATTTAGTTTAAACTTTGACTTGGATTGCATTTACAGGTTCCCAAGTTAAAAATGTTTAAATATCTTTTAAGGTGACTACACAAAGATTTTTGTTCATAAAATATAAGGAATAATTACATATTCATGTTATATTATACTATTTATCTATTTAGATCAGCTATCGGCACGGCCCTATCTCGATCTCATAGGAAATTTTCGTGGCGACTGCGCTGCCGCTCATGTACACTCACGTACGACACACTACTACGATTTGCTTCTGTTAACGTCGCTGTTATTCCGCTGTTAGGCGAACAAAAATGCACACTAGCGCAATGCAAACATATGACTGTGTTGGTGCCGACCACTGATTTAGATTCAAATATTATATGCTGTTGTCTATATATTAAGAACTAACTTCACACTTTAAATGTATTAAGTTCAAAATTTATTTGTTATTCAAATTGTATGATTATGTATTTAATCATAATTTTACTATACTATATCAATGTATCAACTCAAGATACAAATGTTTTAATTCCATCTGCAAAATAAATAGATTTATTTATTTGTAAGAATAAATCTTTTATATTCATCATCGATTATTATAAGTTACTCATTCGGTTAGACAAAGTCGATATTTTGTGTTATTATAGTGATTTAGAGAAAATGTAAAACAAGCAACAAAACTGCATGCAAATGTTATATAGTAAAACTAATGGTCCACACAAAAAACAAATGACACTTTTATGGAGCATTAAAATGGCCACAACAAATTATTTCCCATGGGGGTCGGGGCACTATTCACAAAGTGCAGGGCAAGACTTGCACTTCACTGGAAGTTCAACAGAGAAGTTGCCGCATAAGCGACACCCATAATTATCAGGGGCATGCAACGGGGACCTAGGGAAATAACCGTACTAACAACAACAATATTAACGACGACGAGCAACTCAACCATATGTTTTGCAAAAAGTTGAAAGTGGAAGGAAAGAACCGAACAGAACAGAACAGAGACTGCAACCCATTGGGGTGACAATTTAAAAGAATTGATTTTATTACATGGCCCAGCCACTAATGACGTTGTTGTTGCGGCTTTTCGAGTGTGTATCTGTATCTGTAAATGTATCTGGTGTGTAAGCAATTTATCAATATGCACAGTGATGGATAAAATAATATAAACGACGGTAATTTGGACATTTCAAAACAATTATTTAGTCCCGTTGTTTTATTTAATTTGGAAACCTTGCTAAATAGGTATTAAGTCCAATTAAAATTATAAAAAAAATTGAAACTATCATGAAAAATCATTGTTTCTATTCTTTTTTCCATGCCTGTATATATGTGCATTATTGCATGTACACTCGACTGACAAACACGCATATTTCATACACGACTGGGGGAGAAAGAGTAGCAGCAAATAGAGGCGGAGGAGCTGGAGGAGGGGGAGGGGCTGCCTCCAAACTCTGCCTACTCCATGGACGCGACTCGGTTTTGCGTGCAAACGACCCCGCTGGGCATGGAACTTTGCAGGGTCCAATGGACGGCGACTTCGACATATGTTTGCTGTCGCCAATGCAGCGTAAAATTTGCTCTTTTTTCACCCCTTTTTTTATTATTATTGTTATTGTTGTTTGTTGTTGTGTTCGGGGCCTTGGTTTTGTTTTGCTAGAACATGTGTTTTTGTCTTTGACCCCCAAGGGTTAAATGCAACACATTTCGCACCGCAAATCCCGTTTTCAAGTCTCTGTTTTTGTGCAGTTTTCAAAAATGTTCACAATTTACAACTGCGCACAGCGCACTGTCATGACTTTATAGAGTGAAATTGCAAACATATTTGAAATTTCAGCGGGATTCGATGACTGGATGTCGAGTTACATTGATAAAGTTCGAAAATGTGTATGGGAATAAGTTTTAGGTTACACTGTGCAAACCAATTTCAATATGTTTCAATGGGGTTTCTATGGAAATAGTAAATTAATGGGATAATTTTAAAAGGGATAATTAATCTAAACTTTATTACCCTATTTCTTCTGTGAATTTACATCGAATAAGATGTTAAATAATTCCTGATATGTTATATTAAATGGCAATTATTTTTGTAATTTCAGAGGAACTCGATGATTGGTTGTCGAGCTACAATGTTAGATAAGTTTAATATACACAAAGTGTTCAAGAAAATTTATTTTTAGCTTTAAACTTTTGTTTGATTATTTTCATTGACTCGAACATTCTTTGAACCTCAATTCTGTTACAGTAAATCAGTTTTCCCTAACCCAATTATGCAGCAGAGTGCAAACACCATGTGAGCAAATGAGTTTTATTGATATTTTTATCTGCACGAAAAGTGTCGTTAGGCCAAACTTTTTGCCAGCAATCGAGATGCAATTTTCATTTTGCATAAACAATGGCAACTAAATTGCATTTGAGTAAAAGGCTTTTAAATATGTAATACACTCGACCAGACAGTTGATAATCAATTTTAATAAAAATAAGTGCAACTCCCATAAATCACCGAAGCTACATAGAATTTTTGACCCCATTAACAATGACAACAACAAAATAACACAGCGAAGGGTGCGTCGTTCCCCAGCTCAACCAGACCTCACAACCCCAAAAAGAGAGAGAATCCCCTTTTAAAAAGTACTGACAACAGCAGCCCAAACATTTTTTGAAACACATTTTTACTCACTTCAAACGGAAAATGAAGTGGGAGCAAGTGGAGTTGCCATTTGCAGAGCCTGCGGCACTTTTTTTTACTTTTCTGCTGCTGTTTTTCTACTCTACAAAAAAGCCTGATATACTGTTTGGCACTTTGTTAGAAATTATAATGCAACTTATAGAATTATTCCGATAAGTATCCTCTTTGTTTCGATTTTATTATATTTTTTTTGGTTTTATTTAGTGCCAAAAAAAATTATATTATATATTGCTTGTCATATTTTTTTCTTTAAAGAACATTTAATAAAACCCTAAAAAAAAAAGATAAATCTTTAAAGCATTAAGAGTATAGATCGATTTTCTTTATTTTCAGCGGAAAATTCCAAGTAAATAAAAAGATAGTATAATTTAGTAACATCTTTAGATATATTAAATATGATATTTGAAGATTAACAATCCATATTACTTCTACCATTATCATTCTTAAAAAGAATATTGTCTACAATGTCTTAAAAAATAAAGATGAATTCTTAAAAAAGTAAGAGTATAGAAAAGTCTTCACAACATGCAAGTTTGTTGGATATTTGTTGTAGGAACGCTCATTTGCATCACTTAAACAACAATTACATGGCCTCGAGGGATTCTGAGGGAGGCAGACAGCGACAAAGGCAGAGAGACACAGAGAAACACAGAGAAACAATAAACGAGGCATTAAAGTGACAGCCGACTGAGCTCACAGTCATCTCATCCCAACTCATTCCATTCGATTCCATCTCATCCCAATCCCAATTCCAGACGCGGCCATATGAATAAGTAATACAATTTGAAAGAAAGAAAGCAAAGGAAACCATTGCATCAGAATCAGCATCAGCTGAAATCAAAAATGCGCCTCTAGGCTGTTTTTTGGGATATTTTTGTGTGTTGAAATAAATAAAAAAAAAAGAAAAGAAAAGCACAAGACTGAAAATATGATTGGTAGCATTTGGGGAGAGGAGCTTAAAGCAGACTTCAAGCAGACGGAATCTGAAGAGGGAGCTACAACCACAACCACAACTGCGGAGGGAGGCCGTCAATTCGCGCATTGTTGCCGCATTTCACAGGCGCAATCGCCGCCCAACTTCCGGTTCAATAAACTTTGCGAAAAGTATTCTCGTACACATAGTTTTGCTGTCCGTTTCTCCTCTCTTTCATTCACTAACAATTTCGCTCTCTCTCTCCTTCTATATGTCTTCTATATACACATACAATAATGATAACGATTTTTCCTTCACTGCAGTCGTTCTATGTGTGCGCGTAGTTCAGTTAGCAGCAACAGCCACAACAACAACAACTACAACCGCAAATAACGTTTATTAACTGGTTTTCAGCGTTTGGTTGTATGTGAGTCGTGCAGCTGAACGTTTTAGACGTCTTTTGGATTAAGGACAAAGAGGATCAAATAAGGGGAAGGGAAGGGGCAGAAAATGCCATGTGCAACCGCGCACTTACTGCGTATTTGTGTCGTGTGGTAACTTCAATTGCAGCACTTTTATACAACTCTCAAATGGATTTTGTAATGCGAACGTTGCAACAACGCTTAGCTGAAATTTGTTGCCTGTTGATTGCGCGGCACAAGTGTTGCCTACTTAACGGTGCAACAAATTATATATGTAGATGGTATTCTCTACAAATTTTTCAATAATTTAAATACTTTTTAAATCACATAAATTCAGAAAAGTTGTTACTCAAAGAACCTATTGAAAATGTTGTTTAATACATAGATATTCAAGCACTATTCCAATGATTAAAACTGCAAAATGTTACGCCCATAGCAATATACAATTAAAGAAATTTAAATAATAAGTCTATCTATCAGGGGTATTAAAATTCAACGATTGAAATAAAAGTATGAAAAAGGCGGAGGAATGTATATAAAATGCTAAACAAGATTTTCAAATACATCCTTCCTCTTAGTGATATATCTATTTTTGAGAAATGCACTTAAAATTGCCTTCAATCAATGACCAAACTGAACAAATAAAGTTCCTTGTCTGCAACTTATGCAACATAGACTGAAAAAAGCAAAAGAAAAAGCACTAGAGTATAAAACTTGAAACCCAAAAAACCATTTTAATAGCCCATAAATATTGGCCTTTCTTTTTCTTATCTACTGTTAAATAACTAAAATGTAGCTAAGGAAAAAGAAAACAAAATTTTGTTATCTTAGAAGATGTTCATTTGAATATTTGCAAAACTAAAAGAAATATTAAAACAGAGATTGACTGATAATAGAGCAAGAATTTCTTGAATTATTAAATAGTTACAAATAGTTTCAAAGCTTTAAGACTTTGAATGGTATTCACTCAACTAGCTAAATTGTTGATTCACAAAATAAAGTGCACAGTTTGCACATTCAAAAGCCACAGGACACTTCATTTATTAAATGATTTTGCCATAAAAGCTGCCCAGTTAGTCGAAGGATAATCAAGAGGCAGCCAGAAGGAAGGATACTCGCACGGTTGGCCAAGGTTGGCTGTCAAAGGATAAGCTGACAGCAAATGCAGCCATCAAGCGAATTAATCAAATTTTGTGCCAAAGCAACAAGACCATAATCCTACCTCTTTCTCTTTGCTCTTACGTCTTTCCTTCTTCTACTTCTTCTTCATCTGTCCATTGCCTGAATTTGATTGTCAATTAAAAACGGTTGGAATGCCAGACACCCAATGAATGGTGTGGAGAGACAGCTTCTGAGTGGGTCGATCTGTTTGCCTGAGTGGCAGAGGGCAGACGACAAACGCCAGTTGCTGGCAGATAGCGACAGCAGGAGAATTATGTGGCAGGCAGCAGGAGCAGTTGGAGCTGCCCCAAACCAAGAGTTGGGTCAATACAAAAGGGTGCGTCGTTCTATAAATTGATAGCGCGCCCAGTGGAAACCAATTGTTGCATTTATCCCTCGAAAGGGTTGAATTGAATTGCTGGCAATTTGTTTTTAGCCACAAGAGGGAGAGACAGATTTAGGTATGAGAAGATTTGCTTTGGGTGTGATGATATTTTACTTAGCACTCCCCAAACTCTATTTGTATCCCCCAACCAGGGCGCATAATTGGTTGACACAATGGGCCGATTGCCTTAAACAAAAGGCATATTTAAAGACGGAAAATTCTGGAGAAACTCAGGAAGTAGCCAAATGGACAAAGTGTATTCCAAAATGGTTTAAAAGTTCGTCCTTTATGACGCACTGTTATCAACATTTGAATGTTAACAGACGTCGACTAGAAATACCTTGAATATATCTCCACTATAAAATAAAGTTAAAATAGGAAGGGAGTACGTTGTCATTTTTGACTAGTAAACAACAACTCACAGTAAACGCTGGAAAAGGGCGACTGTTCAACGCTTCAAGTCGAGTCAGAATACCAGGTACACTGACAAAAAAAAAATGTTTTTCTCAATGATGAGAGTGTTTTCGAATCTTAAATGAAATAAATGACCGCGGTTACCAGAACACATCAATCATCTATCGCTAATAAAAAAATATTTCAAAGACTTCTGGTGAAAAAGCTGATGGAATTTTAATTCAAATTTAATTCTTTTGTCAATTCTTGTATTGTCACATCAGTGGAAATTTTGTAAAATATGAAAATAATTTAACTTAATGCTTGTCAACCATCACAGAAAAAGACAAAATATAAAATAATAGATGATAAATTTTAATAAACAATTATTATACTATTAGTATTGTATGCGAATTTAAGATTTTATTGGAGAAAGTTTAAGGCACTTTCCTAGCTAGAGTCCCAAGTCTTGTACGTACATATTTTTTTTTCATGCAAGCCAAATTAATTAGAATATAGCGGTTTCCTTATTTATTTTGTTTCTTTTAATTTCAAGTTTTGTGATCTTTTGATTTTTTTTGTTTTTTAACTTCTTATTTCGCTCAGAGCTCAACTTTTATGTGTACATTTTGCAAAAAATAATTTTTAAAGACTTTGACAGTTAAATATTTATTGATTATTATACATTATTGATTAAAGTCAAGGGTCTAGCAATTTGCCTCAGTGTACAAATCGCATTCGCCTCATTTTTTGCAAATTTGTAGCGACCGAGATTTGGGAAATGTTACCTGGGTGTTGAACGTGATTGCTGGATGGGAAAAAACGAAAATAGGAAAATAAAACCGGGGAAAACAAAGCAGTTCGCACAATTTGACCTGACACGCACTGCGCCAAAAATTATGCAACACAAAATGCGGACGACAAACGATTTGCTCAATGCTCGACGCGCCATTTGCCCCAAGAGAATGAGACTGGGAATGATGATGGTAATGATGATGATGATGATTGGTGGGCCAGAAACATTCACCGCACATTTTGCGGTGACATTTGCGCGTTATGGTTTTGTAATTACCTGTAGCAATATTTTTGGGGGACAAGGGAGAAAAGGTCGAACCAGAGGGACATTACGGCATTTGCCAACAATTTATAGCCGTTTGATTGCTGTTGACCAAGCCAGGCCTGTTACCACTTTGTAACTGCGACTGTTCGTTTTTATGGCTTGAACATTTAAGTATAGGTTTTTTTTATACCCGTAGCTTTTGAATGTCATTAATTGGTCATTAGGCGAGGGGTTTGCAGAAATTCCGCGGGGGCGAATGCAGAATATTGTGTGTCAAGGTTAAAGAACTTTAACAAAAGTCCAACTTAAATCCTTCTAATCTAGTTGTCATTATCAGTTGTCTTGGGCAGACAAAAAAAAATGTGACCAAAATAAGACAGGACGAGTTCACCCAAAGGAAAAGTCACTGTGGAAATCGTTTTTGGCGAATCTCGGCACGTAGCGTTTATCTTCTATTAATAATGAACATCATTATAATTTCGCACATAATGCGACAACAACAAAGAAAACTCACCGTAAGCTGTGGGTGTTGAAAGATATCAAATAAATAAAAACACACTGAGAATAAATACGCATATATGTACATCTACTTATACTTGGATAAAGCACTTGGGAGTTGGCTTTAATGGAACTTTGTACGCACACAGATGTATGGTAAAATGAAGAGGATGATGGAGAAAGAGAGGCGGGAAGGGCAGACTGAGGTACATAGCTGTTCAAGAAGCGCATAATAAGCAAGAAATCTGTTGATTGTATACATATGTGTGTGTCTGGGGTCTGGGGACTGTAATCAAAGTTTGTCCGGGCTAGAATCAAAGTGACAGCAACCAGTTGCTGCCCCAGTGAGAGAGAGAGAGAAAGAAGGAAAGAGAGAGGGAGAGAGCAAGAGTTGGGGCAACAAACTTGGGGAAAAAAAAAAAAGCTATGCGCTCTCATTCCTTGAGGACTTTAAAAACAACAAATGAAGCTGAAATATATACTTGTTTATGTGTGTGTGTGTTGAGTCTAAAGCCGAGTCTGACGAGACCTAACCTCAAAAAGTCACTTGCAACATAGAGAAGACATAATTAGAAATTGCAAAAGTGCAAAACAAAACTTCCTTGACTCGCTGCAGTCGTGATCTCCTCCCTTCACTCTCTGTTCTCAATCCTCATTCGAGACATACGGACTTTTGCGATGCGTTAGGCATTGCAAATGAGTTATTCCTTGCATCCTTCGCATCGCATCGCATCGCATAAAGCTGCTGTCTAGCTCTCTCACAACAACATTCAAGCCCCTTGTTGTCTCACTCTCACTCGCAATTCGAAGGCAGCGACATGTTTTGCGACGACACTGAGACGTTGACATTTTGTGCGTCTCTCTTTCACTCACTCACTCCTCTGTCTCCCTCTCTTTCTTTGCTCTTCGGCCTGACATGACCGGAATAGATAATTATTTATACAACTATACAACACAAGCATGCGTATATAGTTGTATATGTAACATACATATACATATAAGCATGTACTTGCCTAGATCTTTTGCGTAGTTGTGTTACGCTCCTTGCCCCTGTCATACCCTGTAACTCAGAAGTAAAGAGATAACTCAGTTTCGAAACAATCAAATTTAGAAAGAAGTTAGCAAGCATAATTTATAAATAATGCATATTTACGCTAATCAGCATTAAATTTGTATTAATATTGGTACATTTCAAAATAATAATAGTAATCAATAATTTCTATTTTTTTAATGAATAAATTAATCAAACCAAATAAATTTGTTTATAAATTTTTGTATACCAAAGAAATAAATACATTGGATTTGAGAAAAATTTAGTGATCACTGATCAGCAATATTTTTGTATATTCTGTTACTTTTTTAAACTTTTCTAATTCAAAGAATATTTTTAGTGACTATCCATATACAATGGGTACTTAATGGGTTAAGGAAAGTTTTGCATCATTTAAACGGAATTTAAAAGACCTTTCCAAAAATATATGTTTTACTGAGAAGAATTGACTTAAATAGCTGTTAAAGTCAAAAAAGAGCGTACGAATTAAAATTGGTGTGGGTTGTATTTGCTAGCTATTAATCAATTTATTTTTATAGTAAGTAAATTAGCTCCACACCACTGGATTCACTGTTTATTTGGCAACACTGTGTTAATTAATAGGGTATTAAGTGTTCTGTCAGTGATAACAGCAATATTCGTATATATAACTGTTACATTTGCCAGACTTTTGCGATTGTCGCCCTTCTCTGTAACAAGACTCGTATTCTTACAAGTGCTGCCCCAAAAGTAATTCAATTTATGTTTTTGTTGTAGGTACAACGACACTCACACATCCACACACAATGTGCAACAATACACTGAGTAGTTGTTGGCTACTCGAGGATAATGGGATGAAGCTTGGGGCTTCTCCTTTTTATCTGCCCAACTCTAATGCGATTTGCATGGCTCACAGCTTTAAACTGGATTTTAACGGCTTGCTACGAATATATTTCTTTATCCGATAGAATCGGATCTTAACAGTGTTAAGTTAACACTTTAAAATGCCAAATAGTTTAATATAAAAAGCTCGGAGTGCACATTTTATGAGCTGCAAAGCTTCACGGTAACTATCGCTAGTTTGGCATGTAGACCACGCCAATGTCATAAACAGCCAGTTTTTATGGGTTAAAGAGAAATGATAGCAAAACACATCAAGAAGCAAAGTAACTTTGAGTTTGTCAATAATTCGCAACTAGTTTAAAATAGGCACTAAAAATCTGTATATGTAACTTACTTGGCTAAATTACCTTAAACTGATTAAATGAGTTTCAAAAATTGGATCATACTTGCCTTTAACTAATATTTTATATGAATTATGCATAAATTAATCTCATGTAGGAAATATATTCAAAAATATATAATTTGATGATTTTGTTATTGAAATTGTATAATTTCTATTATAAACAATTACAAAGGTAATTCAAAAAATCAAAAAACTCAATAAGAGTGCATTTTTTCCTCATATCCAAACACACAGCAAACAGCTTATTTGACATCATACTATCGTCGCTTTTGGCATGAAATAGACTCTAAAATAAAAATAATAAAAACTGACACAAAACACACCATGACTGCGTGTCCCATTTGGCAGGATTTGCACATTAAATTATGAAGGCAAGAAAGTTGAGGACAACTTTCTGATGACTTTTTAATAAGCGACCAATTTGAAAACTGGCAAAATTGAAAAACCAAACACACAAAAGGTAAATAAAGACTTTCAAATTCTGTAGGAGTGGCTCGAATGAAAATCTGTTGCGAGTGTCCTTTTTTACTTGTCGGTTGGTAATTTACACGTGATTATCGCGGGTATCCCAAAATGGGACAACTTTGTCAACGCGAGATCATCCCGCAGGAGGTGTGATTGCCATCGTTATTCCACCCGAGCTGCCAGTAGACGCCTGAACACACACACACAGATACTCACACACAAAAATATATTATCATATAGAAGGTAGATAATAATAAATTCAAGCATCGTACGTGCCGCTCGCGAAAACCGTTGCCTATTTACGGGCGCTCATGAATATTTTAATAGCAACTGCGAGCCAGAGAAATAGAACATCGCTCACTATAAAGCTGTGACCAAAGCTGTGACTGTGACTTGCTAACGATTCAGTGACTTCTTAGAGATTCATTTCATTGCATAAACAATTTGTTATTTTAATTTCTACGTATATTTTTAAATATTAAATAGGCATTTACATTAAACGCCTTTCTGTATCTTAAACTGTGTTTTACTCAAGTTATAAAAAAAGTCAGAAAAGTAAAATCTGTGTCTTTATTCTATTAAAAGCATATTTCTATCTTTATTTACATTTTTAAATATTTAATAAAAAGCAGAAACATTAATTTCTCATTATTGAGACCTAAGCAGTGACTTTGATTTTCCTAATTTATACGATTAACAATTATAGCTACTTCAATGAAAGAAATAATCATTTACTGTGTAAACTAAATTTTTTAACTTTTTAGTTATCACATTTAGTTTTCTTTGAATAAGAATTTTGTTCAACTCTTATCAAATCGATTGTATGAAAAGAATGCTTATCGCTGCGTTGTCATCTTAATTTAGTCCTGCGACGCCCTCAAGTATGCAATGATTTAGCTGTGCACTGACCTATTTTAAGAGCACCTAACCCATTATGTTGTACCAGGGTGAGATTAAGATGGCAATCCAGCTGGGACCACAACATTTTCCAAATCAATTCAAATCAAACTCAAGCAGAGCTGCACAGTCTGTGCTAAATTGACTGTTGGCCAACAAATGCCATTGCCAAACTGGAGAGAGGATGCAATTGCTCAATGAAGCTAAGCGTCTTTATTTCTATGTCTGCAGAAACTTGCAACTCCACAAACACAAACACACACGACAATAAATTCCAAAACAAATTTATTTTAGTTCGAATTGCAACTTGAACCTGGCAAAAGTTACTCCCCAAAGCAATCAATTTTTACGGCAGTTTAGTTTGCCGAACTTGACAATCAATGGAAATAGTTTAATTAAATGCGGCTGCCAGACAAAAGTTGTGGGAGTGATTGTACATATATGTACATACATACATGGTAAAGTATTTTGACCCGGTAGCGGAACTGTCAGCCAGATTTGCATGCCATTAGCCAAACTAGCAACTAACGAGCAAGCTGAGTGCATTAACAGCGCCAGCTTGGCTCGGAGTGGGTGCAACAACCGTTGGCAACAATAACTACCAAACAATTTGCCAAGTCATGATTTGTAATGGAGACACGATGATAAGAGGGGCTGCTTTAAATGGTAGGAGCAGAGGGAAGTGAATTCATTATGCTGGCCAAAGGGCGACGTTGACTTTAAAATTTGTCTAATAAATGCTTGCCAAGTTTTGTAACCTGTTGCACTTGTAGCTTAAGGAGATAGGTAAATATATCTTATAGATACTTTCGGCCAACTCAAGTAACTTTTAAACTGTTGCACCTGTAGCTAAAGGAGATAGGTAAATGTATTTTATTGATATTTTCGACTTACTCAAGTATATACTATATGTATGTAACTTGATGGTAACGCTTTGTTCAAGAAAATGCTTACAGTTAGCCAAGTATTGATTTCATTTTGCAAAAAAACAAAGCCTTTTCTAACCTCATTCTCTCTCCTTTGTAAATTTAGTTACTCATGGTTTTTTGAACAAGATAAAAAATAAGTAAAAATAGTATATTTTAATTTTATTATTTTTAAAAAAGTATAACTGATATTTAAAGTTTTTATTTTGTGAAAATCATTACTTGACTAACTCTTAAGACTTTACTTGAGATAATATTACATTCAAGCCTCTATAAAAACTATCTCCATGTTAAACTCTGTCTACAGCAACAATGCCAGAGGCATCAAATTTACTTAAAATCTCACAATTCTCATACAATATCTGAATGCTGCAGATAGATAGTCACTTCAACTTCAGCGACGCGTCGTCAGTACCAATAACATTGTCACAATAGCGCCACATGACAGCTGAAGATGTAGGCTGCTCCATAAAGTTGCATGCTCCCGCCTTAGATACTTGTATTTTGTATTTAGTATCTTTTTTTCTTTATTTTTGTTGCTTGCATGAAACGGCTTAAGGCTACAATAGCGCGTAATCTATGCCACTCGACTTGCAGCATCGTTTTGCATTGCATTTGTATCCGAGCATCCAGCAGATACTTTTACCGGGCGCACAACACAACACAATGCAGCTTAGCGCCAAAAGTGCACAGCGCATGAATATCATTTCATTTCAGTTCATTTTATTTTTGCATTGCATTTTTATGATTGCTATGCAAATGCACAGCTCACCAACTAAAACTAAAACTAAAACAACAACTTCAATCTGCAACGCAACGAGGCGTGGCACCTTTTGTTTGGTGGGCGTTTTGCGAACGCCCGCAACATAAAAGAGCATCGCAAAAGCGAAAAGCAAAAACAAAATGCGAAATACGCAAAAACGAAGTTAACTTGGGGGCGTGTTTTGCCCATAAATGACACACACAATTGTTGTTCATCTAACAGTAAGAAATGCAGCAGAAACAACAACAAAACAAAACAAAAACACAAATATATTATTCTTTTATATGGAATTATAAAAGAAATGTACACAAAGTAAAATAACTTACCTTCGGCATCGACAGTATTGTTCACCATTTTAGCTTTTAACTGAAAAAATTAATAAAAAGAATATTTAGAATTAAATTTAAACAAATAAACAATAAACAACAAAAGGCACAAATGATTTTAATCAAAAAAATGTATGTAAATAAAAATAATTTAAGAAATAATCAAAAAGCGTCAGGTGAAAAGATCATTTCGATCCAATCACTTACATATGTATGTAAATATAGAAATGTAATTATTTATGTTCGACTTGTAGGTACCCTAGACACGCTCATATTAAAAGTAATAAAATAAATGTTAATGTATTATTAAATTAAATTTATTACTTAAAATTGTTATCAACTTATAATTTATTCTATTTAAATAAAAACAGCCCTCGCTAGTTTTATTTCTTTTTAGTTTATGCGCCCAAAATTTTGTGGTCCGTTACATGCTGCCCACAGCCGCAGGGCAAATGCATAAAACACTCAAGAAAGACGCCCTTGCAGAAGAGCACAAAAAAAGGCAAACATCGGCAAACAAAGAGCAATGCCAATAAGAAGAGTGACAGGCAAGAACTACAAAAGCAACAACAACAACAACAACGTCAGCAGGAGGAACAACTTTAACAAGCAGTCGCTCATTACTGCAAAAAATAAGAAGAGCAAGAACAATAATAACAAGAACAGCAATAGCAAATGTCTGCGCACTGGAAATTGGAAGCAACAAAGCGTGGGCAAAGGAAAAGGAAAAGCGACAACTGATGCCAGGGGCAACAGCGACAAAAAGAACAAGAAGAAAAAAAGAACGGCAAAGTTGTTGGCGTCGGCGTTTTGGTTGTTTTGCAGCTGTAGTTGTTGTTGTTGTTGTTATTATTGCATTTGCGCAGAAGCAAAAAAGGGATTGCAATGACTTTGCAGCAAACCGGATAGTACACTTTTCA
>JBAMBK010001472.1:0-39512 GCA_037043435.1 Drosophila suboccidentalis
TTCAAGTTGAAGTTGAAGATGACTGTGAAGAAAGTCAGTAAAATGGAATTGCATTTACGCATTTTATTCTTTGTTGTTGTGGACACAGACACGCCAAATTGATGTTATGACAGCAAATTTTGCTCTTAAATGCTTATCACACTGATAATGGAAAGTTTAAGTAGCAGAAAGTTGGCTAATAGAAAGATAAAAGCCATAATACGGCAGTTTTATTATGTAGCAAAAGCTATAAATATTTTAATGGTCATGCAGTTGAGCTATGAATAAAGTGAATAAAGTGTGTTGAATTCATTAGATTATAGAAGTATAAGTAAATAACCCTGAATGTCGTCCCTAAATCCCAATTAGAAATTAAATGTAATAAATTCGAAATCAGCCTAAAAGTATGCATTAGATGGCGCCACAACTGCGCGCCTGATCCAAGTGATAAAAGTGGTCCGCGCTGCACAAAAACGGAACAAACTTTTCTGAAATTTTTGAGACAAATTTTTTCGGCCGAAAAAGTCAACTTTTTTGTTTTATGAGCTAGAGCTTTGAAAAAAATATCAGAAATTTTGTTGAATATTTCTCGAATTTCTGATATCTTTTTTTTCTCAATTTTATTTTTATTTCTCAATTTTTCTTTTGGTTTTTTTTTTTAATTTTGACACCAAACTAATTTTAAAATAAAGTTAATTAATTTACCGAATTTTGCATTTTGTTTTTTTTTTAAATTGTTTTTATTTAATTTTTAATTGATTTTTGAAAATTCCATTTCAAATTTGCGCGCCCAAAAATGTGAAATGGTATTAAATTCAATAGTATTGCATACTTTTAGGCATATTGATTATTATAACTGACTAAACAAACTATCGCACACTGGTTCCTGTTGTAAGGGGGAGGGCGGCCAAAAATACTTCTAGTTGAGGTAGAGGCTTGAAACTTAACACAAAATATTTATAATTTTATAGTAAGATGATGTATGAAAATCAACCGGATCGGACCACCACATCATACAGCTGTCATACGAAACACAGCAAAGTCATACACAGAACGTCCAAAATAACGTACTTAACACAATACCGATTTACACAAAACCCAGCAGGAACTACATATACTTTTTGTTGTATAAATATAGTTAATACCTTTATTTATAATATTAATCCCTTCCATCCACAATAACTTTGCTTTTTTTTATCAAAATAATATCATGTTGTCTCTTTCGATGCTATTCTTGAAATGGAAAGTTAGAACAAAACAAAAACAAGAATACAGTTTAATAGCTAGACCAATTATAAAAAAGTGTTGATACATTTTAAGTCAATATTTTAACTTTGACTTTTTTATTTTTGGCCTATGGGAGGAACCACTGTGTATCGCTTATTGTTGAACATTTGAATGGATTTCTTCTAGGAAATGCATAACAATATTCTTAAAATGCAAACTTTAATAGATTTCGACTTTTCAGTGAAAATACAAAAATTAATAATCGAGGTCATGATCGAATTCATTTATTTTATTTTTAGGCGTTTTTAAATTTTTTCCATTATTAATGATGTTTACTTACTGAGAATTCTTACGGTACCAAATTGCACATATTTTAATAATGGAAAAAATGTATACAGCCACACAAAAAATAATATAATAACTTTCTAAGTATGTTTTGTAAACAGAATAATTTGCTTAGCTGGCTCGAGTAATTTGCACAGACAGAGGCAGCTAACCTAAAATGCAGTTAAGTTAATTTATTTTTCTATCTAAAGTGAATTGATTTCAAAAATTCTGAAAATTACAGGCAACTATCTTACTGATGCAGCTAAGTAAATTATACTGTACTATCTCAATTCGATAAATATAATGTTATTTATTTGCAATTAATGTTTATCAAAAGCTGTCGTCTTTCTGTAAGATGTCTCATGTAAATGAATTAAAAACCCCGAACAATTATTACATCCCAACGTGAACATATTTATTTTATTTTACTTGACTTCATCTTGTTGTTCTGGCCTTACATTTTGTGTAATGTAAAGAAAATATATGTATAATTTAGATTGTTGTTCTTGTATAAATATGTAAATCATCAGTTGCCATCATCGATGAATACTTTTGCACTTCGTCTTTTCAATCAATGTGTCTTCTTCTTCCCTTAATCTCTACAAAATTTGTTCAATTTTAAATAAAATAAAAACATGCAACAATGACATTTATATATTAAACTCTATCTGTCTGCATTAATGATAATAATACAAGTGTTAAATTTCAAATCGGTGCAAACAAAAAATTCAAAGTAATGGAATAGTTTTCAATTAAATGATTATAATTTATCTTAGCGCTCAAGTTACAATGAAACAAAAATCATTGAGAATAGTTAGAGTAGAAGAAATATATGCATTAACATATAGTATAAACCAATAAATTTATCTTAAACACGGACTCAAAATGTTGATACAAATTTGGTTGGGTAACAATTAAAAATGTGTGGACCCTAAACTCATTTAAATTTGAGTATGTGTGTGTTTTCTTGTTTTAATAGGCTTATTTAGCTTATAATGTTGTTATTATATGTTGTCACTCGATTGTAGTTGTTGTTGTTGTTGTTGATGTTGTGTGCTGTTTGTTAATCTACTGCGTTGGAGCCGGTTGTGGCTGCGGTGCCAGACGATTCACGAAGCTAATGCCACCACGGATGATTTTGCCAACGGCAGGCGGAGACCGGGAGGCCAGTGCCTCAAAGGTGATGCGCAGCTCGGCAAATGCAGTGCGTGGATACGGATTACGACGTGAGCTGTAGCGCATGACCAGATAGTGATAGTAGATAATGGGTGTCATTAGACCAGCATGACTCCTATTGTATTAAACAAACCAAAGATCAGCATTAAAATCAAATATGAAGTTGGACAAACAATGTACAAGTTTACGTACATAAAGGTCAGCACAATTGCGTAGGGCATAATGAAGATTTCGCAGAATGCGGTAGCCTTCAGTATGTTGGCTGCCTGGAACTCCACAATCGAGATGATGAAACGTGCACCCCACCAAGAGTTTTGGCCAATCAGCTGTAAGCAAAACAAATATGTTAGGAATATTTTAAATCGAAATACACTAAGAATTTTCCCTAAAATGAATAGTTTTCTAATGTATCTAATTTAATATAATTATCACACTGATTCAACTCAATGCATGATAAAATAACTACAACAAATTTTAAGAAAATTTAAACTAACAACGATATAATTATGATAGATAAAATAATTGTATTTTATCAACTGTTTAAATTTTTTGCTAATTAAATAAAGCACTATTGAATAATTTACATTAAACTATAAATATATTGTGGACTGCAAACCACGGTAGTGACAAAAGTAAATAATTTAAAGTTTAAAACTCAAACAACTTCACAATTTAAAAGAAATATATAAAAAGATTAAATTTATGTAATCTATGAACCGATTCTTCTTCAAAGGGAGCATAATTTTAAGGATTCGCTTAAGGATATGGTTTGAGTAACCAAAAAATCTAATTTGCAGACTTGTTTTTAAAAATGTTTCAGTTATTAATACATACATCCAACAATTTGAGCGAATAGCTGGACGCATGCAGCACAGAGTAGAGCACGACGGGGATCAAGACCAGCAGCGTGGGACGAATGCTAAAGAAGATCAGCGAGTACATCATGTAATGACACGAGTCTTCGGCAAACAGACGTGCAAGAAACTCGCGACTGAAGGAGAAGGCCGGCACACGTTGGTGCAAACGGAGCGCAGAAATTGCCGCATTTGCCAGCAACACCTTGTTGAAGGAGCTCTGCTGTGAGCTGGAAAGGATTACAGATCAGGTTTGATATACTTCCGCTTTTACTTGGTTCTCATACTTACGTGAAAATGGGCAACACGTAGCTGATGGTAAAGAAAATGACGAGCAGACGAAGCGCCCACAGCGCTGAATCGATGCGATTCGTTTGGAAATGCTGTAGGAGCTTCGCCGGCGCATTCTGTGCCTGCTGGTGTTGTTGTTGCTGCTCCTGCTGCTGTTGTTGTTGCTGCTGCTGTTGTTGTGATGTGTTGTTCGAAGATCCTTGCGGTGCATCGTCCGAGGCGCTGTCGAAGCGCGGTGGCTGTTCAGTTGCCGTGCTCATGTTTGATAAATATTCTTCTTGTTCTCTGCTGTTGCTCGGTCTAAAATTGGGCGACAAACAAGCAAGGTGAGGAATATCAGAAAACGTTATCACAGGCTGGCGGGGCAAACAAAAAGTAAATGCTGCTTATCAACAGGTCGCTAATCGTTGGCCTGATAAGCTCGTTATAACGATTGCCCGTAACTTGTGAGCAAGAATTTGAGAAATTTTTAAAACTGCAAACTAACAACAACTCAAAAAGAATCCCAATGAAGTATTTCCCCTGGCTAAAGATTACATTTCCAATTTACTTTAGTTTTAATAATTGATGGAAAGAGCATCGTCACGATCTAGTTGAATAATTATGCTGATGTGCCACTGTCAAGCGAGGGTTGCTCGGCAACTTTGAAGACTGAAACTTGAGCAATATTAGTGCCGATTTCCCTTTTCTGTTTTGTTTACCTAATTTAAAATTGCTATAAAATACTTTAGCCAGAACGAAAAGTTCATGAAGTAAACGACGCAGGGCCTTTTTAAATGGCACGCGAATTTAATTGAAATTTACAATGTCTATGTTGTTGGTCGTAACAAAAAAAACCAGTTGAATGGAAAGTTGCACACATATATATGTATGTACATTCAGTTAACGGTGAAGGCGTGTCCAGCGTTGCCAAAGAGGCGTTAATGCTTGAATCTGACTTGGCTTGTGGCACTTAAATCTGCTGCAATTACAGACATGTTTTGAAGCTTCCGAAAACAATGAAGTGCAAATGTACACAACTTGTAAGCGAAACTAGATCTTTGCTAAAGATTTTACTAAAGATTTCACCTTTTCAAGAATTGGTAAATTAACAGTTTTAGTGCTTAAACTTATTATATTACTGGTAAAGTTTCACTTAAAATGAGAAAATAAACGCAGTTAACGAGGCAAAGCAATTAAATTATTTAGAGATGTTCACGAAATAACCACTAAAAATTGTATTTCAATTGTAGGAGCTGGAAAAGTA
The DNA here is from genome assembly GCA_037043435.1 of Drosophila suboccidentalis. Lineage (NCBI taxonomy): Eukaryota > Metazoa > Arthropoda > Insecta > Diptera > Drosophilidae > Drosophila > Drosophila suboccidentalis. Next base: position 5,101 of record JBAMBK010001472.1, read on the forward strand.
CGAGTTTACTGCTGAGCTGCAGCGACTATTTCAACAGACTGAGGAGATGTTGAGGCGGCAGACGGTGGGTCAGTCGAAGTAACCACAATGTGCATGTCGTTACGACATACTCGTCAAAATAACAACAACAAACAGATACGTAACAATGGCCAAACAGGTGGCAGTCAGACAGAGAGGGGGCGTAACAAACAGACAGAGATAGAGTGAGAGTGAGAGAGTGAAAACTGCGACGGCGCAGCGTGGGCACAAATTTATGTGAAACTGGCGGAAAACTGTAAAGATAAATAAATGCATAGCCAATGTGAATAACTTTTCGAATAGGGAGAGAATCGAACAGTTGGCCATTAAGGACATCAATTTAGTATGCACATGGAAGGTCGAATTAATATTGATTTTTGATATTTAACGGTGTCCTTTATTGAAACTGGGTCAAGTTGTCCACTTCATAGACATTGAGTCCATTAATTGTTCTGACTAAAAAAAAAATAGGAAAAAACTTACTAGATCTTAATATTTATATTTGATAAACTAAACAGGCAAAACTTAATTATGAGAGTTTTTGTTTGTCAAAATAATAACTAGACATACTGTGTATACATACAATTATTGTTCATTTGTTATGCACATGAAATGTAATATGACTTAGATAGTACTTTGGTAGTTTAATCAAGCTTAACATGATGAAATTTAGGTAATTATTCCTAAACAAATGACGTCATGTGCGGGCCACGAGGAACACGTCAGTTGTGGCAGTCAAAAAATTGAGAACAAGGTGCGTTTATTGTGTGACATCTGATTGCGCTGATTGACATTGTTGAACTTTTGATACCTAAAACACTTACACATGTACATACCATGTAGATATTAAATGAGCAAATTAATGACACAGCAAAAAGCAAAGTGCACTTTCATTTCATTTGCAGCCTTTTCATGACTCTAGGAAAATATATGAAAAATTAAAAAAAAAAAAACAACAACCTCGAATTGGGGACTTCCGTTTTTGGGCAACACGTAGCCGGCAAAGCAAATTTGTTGGTGGTGATAGCGACCTGCATATTCTATTTATTGACAGAAACATAGACATGTACACAATTGCCTCCATATCATAGGCAAATTAGGTTATTTACTATTGTGGCCGCACTTTTTATTCTCTTTTTTTTTTAATTTGGAACCCCCCCTCCTCACGTACACAGTCATATGAAGAAAGTAAGCAACACATCAGTTGGGAATTATGCAGCTGCAGTTGCTGGCACAGCTTTTAAAACTTTGTGCACTAACACGCTATTATTTTAGTAAAACGTATTAAATTGGTAGAGTGAACTTACCCTCACAATGAAGCTAAACGCACAGCGTTGTTTTACGGTTCAAAATTAAATTTAATAAAAAAGTGTCGGACACGCAGTTAAGATTTAATGACTATCGATAAGAAATTTTATGCAGTACTGATACGCATATCGATATGATTTTTTGTGCAATACTGATATATATCGATATCTAGCAACTCTGACCAGTGTGTACACACACACGTACACAACAGTGTTGTGTGTTGTGACAACACATTGGCCGGCCAAACCGCATTAGCTAAATTATATTTGATGGTCTTCAGATAAACCAAATCTCAACCATGGATAATGACGATATTACACTACCTGCGGATACATTAGCTATACTTAACGAATTCCTGGCGGAACGTACGCAGCGTGAGCATGACGAAGAGCAGCGTATGATTAATCAAACTGGCAAGGATGCACATTTCGAAGAGGATTGGGTACAGATCTAAATTGGATGGATCTAGAATCTTTTAACCTCATGAACGTATTTATTCTAGCAACTCAGCCAGTTTTGGTACAGTGACGGAACGAAACGTGCAATAGGTGATGCAGTAGCTAAAATTGTCAAGGAACACGGTGGTTCAGACTTTCGGATAGCTTTGTTGTCATGTCCGTCTCTCTATGCAACAATTAAGGATGTATATGGCAATGGTATGCTTACATTGAGTGTAGTTTAACTTGTATATTGTAGAGATAATTTTTCTTTCAGTCAACATCTTTGAGTACGATCAACGATTCGCTGCCTACGGCAACGACTTTGTGCATTATGATTTCAATGCGGTGGATAGCACATTGGATTACCTACGGGATCATCACAAGTGCTATGATTTAATAATTGCTGATCCTCCCTTTCTGTCTGAGGAATGCATGAGCAAGATGTCAAGGATAATAATTAACTTACAGCGCAGCAAAGATTCCAAGATTGTTTTCTGTTCCGGCGAAGTAGTGGAACCTTGGCTAACAGCCAGTTTGCCAGTTCATAAATGCAATTTTCGACCAGAACATGATCGTAACTTGGGCAACGAGTTTGTTAGTTATGCGAACTTTAATTTTGACCAATATATTGAAAATAAATAACGTTGGACTCGACTGTGCTTCTGAGACTGTGAATTGAATTGAGTGTATTCTCATTTATTTTGCTGGTGTATCCGCCTCCTTGCGCTGCTGCACTAGTTCGCGAAGGCCATCCTCTTGATCCTTGAGTGATTTTTGCAGGAATTCCTTCTTCTTTTCAAGCAGCTCAATAGCCTTATCACATTTCTCCTGCTTAGTCTTCAGCTCATCACGCATATTCTGCACATCAGTCAACAGAAACATTCGCCCGACAGACAAATAGACTCTGAAAATGAAAAATGTTTTCTTTGCATTTCTTTCATTCACAGCCTGGAATTTCAAGCTCACCTTGTGTCATCCGACAAATTGCTGGTTCCCTTCTCAGTTAGCGTATATTTGTGTTTACCAGTCTTCACCATATCGCATTTCATATCGATCATATTTATCTTTTTCGTAGTGGCCAATTTGTTAATCTGCATCTCAGTGAAGGCCTATTTTTTTTTTTTTTGGTTGGGTTGGGTTAGGAAAAGAACAGATGAGTGTGTATTTTTCTTTTTAGGAGCACCACGCGCTGCCAATTGCCGAATTGATTCATTATGCTTGAGCCGTTTAAACACTTGCCTTTTTCAATTCCATATCCATTTGTGCCATTTTGAACGTGAGCTGTTTGACTGTTATTTATATTAACTATAAACTATTAGAGTTTTTCAATAATTCTGCAAAAGTTTAAACACCTGCGTATTTTGTTGAGTAGAGTTGTGTCGTTTCGTTAGAGTTGCTGATATATTCACGGTTGCCACAATTGGCGTTTTTGCGCCAAAACTGGCTCTTTTTTAGTGAATTTGGCTAATTTTTTTCTTTGTTTTTGGCTCAATCAGATATTTTTAAGTGCCAACCGTGGATATAATAATGGTATTCCGGAAAGCGTTTTAGATTTGGTTTAGATTATTTTTAACCAAATCTAAATCAGTTGACGGAACGACGATTTCGTGAACAGCTGGTCAGCATCCTAAAAAGCATTAAATATATATTTATTTATTTATTAAAACTTTAAATGCATAAGAATAACGTTCTCCATATTGATATGACAGCAGAATGTAAACAAACACCAAATGTCACACAAATAATGAGTTTAAATTTGAAACCAAATCGAAATCAAAACGAAATCAGCCTCAGAGCAGATTTCACGAAATCAATTAGTAAGACCACATTTCCTTGATTTGCTCTGGGCACACTGAAATTTTTGTATGGAGCAGCTGTGAACAGCTGACTGCGAAATCAAAACCAAATCTAAAACGTTTCCCGGAATACCATTAATATCAATATATAGATATATCGATATTTAATTTTTGGTGCTGATATATTTTTAAGTGATTTTTCTTTAAAACGATAATATCAATATCGATATGTTTGTACGATATTATCGTGCGCTATTTTTCACCAGAATTTTAATCTATTGCCGCCACTTTTTTTCTTAACGAAAAATTACGCAAAATGGTCAAGTGTGGCAGAATTTGAAATTTCTAAGCGCCATCTATTGTCTGAACTAAAAATGAACTAGCCGAACAACTCAAAATAACGCAAGAACTACAAATCAAAATATAACTATTGGGAGAGAACATGTTAATTTGCTCAGTTTAATAAGCAACGTTTTTTCGCTCACCAACACTACTTTCACGCAAAATATATATTTTGTTTGTCAAAAAATAAACAAGGATTTCACTCGTTGAGGAATGTGGAATAATGAACAACCTGCAAATGTCGTTGCGTTAAAATTAATAAATTGCGCACAAACTAACTACTGCGAATTAAAGGTATTGGCATAGAAGAGCGTGTCGAGAAACGCAAAGTTCTCAAAATCATCAAGACGAAGAATAATCTCTGAAAAGGAGAACAATTTCTGTTTTGTAAAATAAACTTAATTATTTTGCTTAAAAAGGTACATTACTTTTTAACGCAATCTACCAAAATTGTATCAAATATAATTTTATAATACTTACAGAAGAAACGATGGTTGTTTGGCGGGAAGCGGAGGTCAATTATCTTATTGACTTGATTCGATGTCACGATTTTATTTGGAATTCTTCTTCACCTGATTACAAAAAGAAGCATAAGAGATTCAAGTTTTGGGGATTTGCAGCATACAAAATAAATGCCGCATTTAATCCACCGATGCCATTTGATCGAAGTATGTATGTACACTTTTTCATACCCTTTGTCACGGAATGTGTAATGTACGAAAGAAGGCAGGGCAGACGAGCTGCGTCGATATCGCCACGTCCGTCTGTTTCTATGCAGGATTAGGATATTGATAGGCGTCTTGACGGGACACTGTTACATTGGCCGTATGGCACAAAAGTATGATGGATCCTATCTGTGGCAGCTGTGAGGACGAAGGGGAGACAGAGAGCGTCCAACACCTTCAATGTGACTGCCCTGCACTTCTAAGAAGTCGCACCCGGTTCCTCGTGTTCCTCTTTGACGACCTGGGCAGTCTTGCGAACGTGCGGTTGGAGGACCTTACACTTTTCCTAGACTCCACTGGGTGGTTCCATGGGCCGACTGGTCTCTGGGTGCTCTCGACCTGGGTCAGACGGCTCTGTACATCCTATCCTATCCCTTCTATGCAAAGTAGTCTTACAGTTTTAGAGCTATCTGAAACTTTCGGTTCCGGCCGGATCGGATAGCTGAATCCGATTTTGGTATGGTCAGTAGATAAGTAGATAAATGAATACACAGCTTTCTAAGGGTATCAAATCTTCGGTGTGCCGAAAGTAATTATTCTTTTTGGTTTTATATTGTATTTATTTAACATATAAATATTTAAATTCTTATTTCAGAAGACTGCTGTAAAAAGTGGGACAATCTACGAACATATTTTCAAGGGGAAATGAAGACTGTGAAACCGAAGAATGACGGCGACACTTTGGGAACCAATACTTGGAAATACAGCTCGAAAATGAGCTTCCTGCTCGATTCCCATTTACCAAATGTATCCGAAAATACGTGCAACAGCGACAATTCCGTAATTATATCCAGTTACTTTCATCATCTTCAAAATAATTTATTTGTATTTCGTTTTTCAGGTTTTTGACACGAGAACAAGTCTCTCAGATTCTTTTGACGAATCGGAAATGGAAACGACGGAGCCCACATTATTGTTAAAAGCCTCATTACATTCAGCTAACATGAACAATACATACGAATCCTTTCCCGAGGCCGCTCACACTAAATATCAAAACGGATTATCGGAAACATTCGAGGATCCTTTGCTGTACAAATTGTCGGGTGCAATGTCACAGCAACTAAATAAGGACCAAGAGAGTCCTTCCTATTTCTATGGCAGGTATGTTGGCCAGTGCCTGGATAAATTGGATGCGGATCTGCATTTAGAAGCAAGACAAAAAATTAACGAAATATTGTTTAATTTCGAAAATGCTCAATTGCAACGCCAATAAAAAAGTTATATTGTATTTCCTATGTCTTTGTAATGTACATTACATTGGCTGGTCTCGTATTTACAATACGGGATTAACCTAGATAGTACAAAATGAAGCCGGTCAACTGCAGCATAGTTTACCACTGTGGCGGCTTCAAGCAATCGAATTCATTTGCTTGGAAATATGGAAAGGTGGCACAACAAGCTTGCGGTTGTTACGGGTGCAAGTGGCGGTATTGGAGCTGCTTGTGCCCGTGCCATGATTGGCGCTGGATTACGTGTTGTTGGCTTGGCTCGTCGCGAGGCCAAGTTAAAGGAACTGCGCGAGAGTCTACCGAAAAATCAGCAGCAAAACTTTATTCCACGTCGCTGCGATGTATCCAAGGAGGAGCAGGTACAAAGCACATTTGACTGGATAGAACGTGAGCTGGAGGGTCCGGATGTTCTGCTCAACAATGCTGGGATTACACGAGAAACTGAACTGGTAACGCCAGGGAATACACAAAAGTTGCGCGAAGTTATTGACACCAATGTCATGGGCGTTATTTGGTGCACGCGGGAGGCGTTTAACAATATGAAAAGACGAGATACGGAGGGTCATGTGCTAATCATCAATAGCATTGCTGGACAGCAGGTGCTCAACTTTATCGATGTGCTGCCCTCGTTCAACATTTATCCGGCCACTAAGTTTGCCATTACGGCAATTACGGAAACCTATAGACAGGAGTTTCAGTTGCACACGAAAAAGGTGCGTGTTACAGGCATTTGTCCGGGAGCAGTCAATACAAACATATTCCCGGAGGAGATACATTTCTACGTCAAGGACATGGCCAGATTGGAGCCGTCTAACATAGCCGACGCGGTGCTTTATGCTCTACGGACACCACCTAACGTACAGGTATTGGAGTAACATTATAGATCCTTTAACTTGAATTATAAATTGCTATTTCCCTACTTAACAGATACACGATATTACAATAAAGCCTATGGGTGAGATATTTTAGGTAATACTGAGAATTTGATTTATGAAATATATGTGAATAACAACGACTCAACAGTTTGCTAGCTATGTTTTCTTTTCTTCTGCACCTCCGCTCTTAATGGCCACCAATCTCTCGCGCAGCACTTCCTCATTCAGACGATGCATGCAGAGAAACTGTCCATTGAGAAATAGAACTGGTATATCGTGGCGAAAGAGTCGCAAATAGCGTACGTTCTCTTTGCGATCGATAAACACTTTTTTCAGCTCAAATTCGCCGGCAAAGTTGCGCTCCAGCTGGGCCACAAGATCATCACAAAGCGGACAAGGCTCCTTTGTGTAGAGCGTGAGTTGTGGTAAATTCTCAGGCTTGGGAATGCTAAAAGAGTGTTAAAATACAATGAGACAGTCAAGTACGAGGAGGAGCAAGGACCTACAGTTTCTCCAACACCATCAGCAGGCATTCCCCATTGGTGGACTCCATAACGACACATCCTAAGCTGCCGGCTGGCAATGCGTGTACCATGTGTGTCAACAGGTGGGTGGCCGTTATTTGGCTCATATCATGAGTGTGAACTTCATTCACGTTGAGATCGACCAGCATGCTGAGGTTATCATGCTGCTGTTGTGGCATCACCAGCTCCCAGGTGTGCACATCCTTCAGTTGAATTGGCTGACTGTTGTTCAAACGAAATATCGCCTGTAAATTATCCTGTTCGATAAAGAATTCGCGTACCAAAGCCAAGGGCTGTAGTTGCAAACGCTCGGCCATTTGAGCGGTGGTCAATGCCAGGGCTGCAGCGCCTGGAGAAGATTTCTCAAAATTTTCTGATGATGATGCAACTGTTGGAGTTTTTCTTATGGGAATAGCAGCGGTCATTAGTTCGCTGGCCAGAATGTTCTCTGCCTGATGTTTAATGTTGGTGCGTGTGTCGCCCAAGATAATCCAGTCGTCCTCATCCCGCTGCAGGCATTCCAATGACATTTGAAGGCCACTCACCGAGCACGCCTCGTCCTTGATAGCGTGTGCTTGGCAGCTTTTCAGTCCCAGGTTCCTGGCCATGCTGCTGAGCGTATCGTTGCTCGTCATGTCACTGGAGGAGCAGACAATCAGCTTCTTGAACTCATCTCGAGGCACTGCAGTCCGTTTGACCAGCTCATCGATGACCATGCCGGTCAATCGATGCTCCTGATTGACATGTTGCAACGTGTTGGGCGTACGAACGGCTGCAGCTATAACTACAGCCTTTGGATTTAGCTTGTAGCTGTAATGGCGCACTATATGCCATAAGCTGGGGAATTTTAATTAGTTGCCAAATAGCGCAGTTTAAATGTTTATGCAACCCACCTTCTTGGGCACCGGGAGCACAATATGGCAGACATTGCAACGCAAAATTGAGTTCGATATTTTTGTTCGGTCTGTTGTTGCTATTTTGAAATTTCGATTCCAATTCCGATAACTCAAACAGCTGTCACAGCTAGAGATGAGCCAGTGATGTGAACAGCTGTTTTTGCTGTTACAATAACAAATAGCCTAGCGGAGAAAGTTATTTTCAATTTATAACGTTAAATTAAGCAACAACAGCAATAAACAAAGGTTGCGGCAAAACCAGTTATTACGCATAAGTCGATACAAGAATTGAGCATTACCAAATCAACAGTTGTTGTAGTTGAACGAAACTAGGCTACGGTTAGGTACATACATACATATTTTTGAAAACTCAAATGGAATTGACCTTCAAAAAGGCACGATTGGTGTGCAATGCAAACGCAGCTGCTGGCGAAGATTGCGGCAGCAGCAGCGGGAGCTTCAGTGACTACGATGATGAGAACGAAAACGATTTTGGATGGTGGGCACTGCCTGAGCCCGCATTATTACAGATCTTTGCCCACTTAAATGTTTACGATCTGCTTCAGGCGAGCTTGTGCTGCCGGCGTTGGAATTCCATATCCAACGATGATTTGCTGTGGCGTCAAAAGTTTCAGGAAAACTTTCGTGCGTCGCCCAGTATACCATTGAAGCCAGGTGCTGCGAGCTGGCGCTCCGAATATCAGCGACTCAGCACGCACATTCCATTTGTGCAGGCGCAACGTCTGGAGCCGAGTGGCGAGCACAATCATGGACATACACACCAGGTGCTCCATGTGAGTTTCGCTCACAATGGTGAAATGTTTGCCACCTGCTCCAAGGATGGCTATGTGATCATATGGAACGCACAACATCCATGTACAGGTATCTTATCCATCCATTTATCCCAATGGCTTTCACCAATCTCATATATCTTTCAGAAAAATATGCGCACAACATGAAACAGTTTAGCTGGAAGTACACACAGTATTCCCAGTTTAATCAAAGCGACACACTTCTCTTGGTGTCCGGCGTGCATTTTGGATCACCACAGAGCACATCCGGGGAGATTGCCGTCTTTTATCTGGGTGCCACGGAGTCGCATTTGCGCTGCCGGGTCGTTAATCGGCCGTACGATATCTTTGGCACTTGGTTCAGCGACCAGTATCTCTTGTCAGGCGATCTTCACTGGTTGGCCCACTTGGTTAGCACTTCGGTTCTTTGGCTGAATAAGGCGAATCAGGAAATCGACTCGGAACATGTGCCGATCATGAGTCAGCTGTATAAGTTCTACAATCGTAATGCCAGCTCTGTGCGTGCCATTATGGTTGCCCGATGCCCTTGGCTGGATGACTCCAATGATCCATTGGCGCAAGTGCAATCTGAGTCTAGCCCTGTGTCCACGACTAGCAATGAGGAACCCTCGACATCCGCATCCCTTGCCAGTGGCAATCCTCTGTCTCATGCAGCCAGTCTGAGACGCACTCGAAGTGCCACTCCAGAGGATAATTATTTGCCCGACATTAGCGAGCACAGCCAAGTGCGCAGATCGAGAGCACGACCTGGTCACAGTTCCGATGCTACCATACACTATCTGGAAGAGTACAGAAAAGCGGCTGCAGCGGCAACTGATGCCGGTCTGGATGAAGGGAATGAAGAGGCGGACGCAGAAGAGGATTATGAGACCTTCATGGATGTCCACGATGAATATGATGAAATGGAGAACAGTGTGCCCAAGTATCTTATATTTTCGACTGGCTCGAAAACCTTTACGCCCCATCAAATTGGATTCAAGCGTATTCGCAACGTGTACTTTCCAAAGAAACTGGACCCGGGTCCGACGCTTAAGGAACGCATTGCCGCCAAGCGGGCGGCGGAGCAACAGCAGCAGCAGACGCCACGCAATGATCCCGACTGGTGGGACTATGATTCCGTCAAGGACCGTTTTGATCAAGTGGACAAGGTCATTGATCTACACGGCCACATTATTGGCATGTCCCTGAGTCCGGATCATCGTTATCTCTATGTTAATACGCGGCCGTGGCCCAAGAATTATAACATTACAAATCCTCTCGAGCCACCGCCAATAGCTCAAGAGATCGATATACATGTTATTGATCTGATGACATTGAAACGGGTGGGAAACATGCTGAGGGCCCACAAGGCATACACACCGAGCACCGAATGCTTTTTCATATTCCTGGATGTGTGCGAGGAATATGTGGCCAGTGGTGCTGAGGATCAGCATGCATACTTATGGGATCGCTACTATGGCATCAGTTTGGCCAAGTTCAAGCATTCGGATGTGGTTAACAGCGTTGCCTTCAATCCCCGTGACTCTCAGATGCTGGTAACCACCAGCGATGACTACACCATCAAGGCAAGTTACATCTATACATACTTATCATCATTCATCTTATCTTGAATGAGTAACTTTTATTTGCTTAGGTGTGGCGTTCCCGTGCCCAGGCAAAGACGTACAATATTCCCGTCAATGTCAGTGAATCGTTCGAGTTGAAGCCCAAAAATTAAGAGACCTTCGTGTTCCTGCTGCCACCTGTTACATCAAATTTTAAAGATAGTTCATATACAACAACTAATGTCGCTCATTTTGGTGTTAGCTTTTAATTGTGAAGTGATGAAGATTGTTTCGTGTTGTTAACGTTCGAATAAATGTGTAAAATATTTTCGTCATAAGAGCCTTTCGTGGACTTGTTTCAACTATAGCGATGGTTTCACTGTTGCTTCAAAATCTGGTGCAGGAACTGGCAATTCCTTGTCGACGGCTTCTGGTGGTGCCTGGCTTGGCTCTGTCTGCGTCTCAGTGGACGTGGAAGGTTCGTCGGCATCTCTAGGCAAGGCACATGAATCTGAGTTTGATGGCTTCTTGTTCTTTTTACGCCTTTCGGGATGCCCAAAGCAATGCTCGCATTCGTCCTCATCTTCCGAGGAGCTCTCACCAAAAGCCAACGGTTTCTTATATATGCAACAACCTAGAAGAGAAACCAATACTGTTAAATGAGATTGAATTTTCGTTAAATTTACATGCTTACATTTGGATTTCATTCGATTCATATGCTCGTTGTCCACAACACCTTCATGGAATACGACCCGGCGTTCATCTCGGGTCTGCTCAAGGCGTAACTGTAATGTCGGCGTACTTTCGGAAGAGCCATCAGTTTCTTCTTTAGTTTTCGTTGTGGTTGCCTTTGTGTCATTGCATCTCTGCCGTTGAGCCATTTTTAATTACAAATATTAATAAACAAATACGCAGGTAGATTTGCAAGAAGAAGAAAGTCAGCTGAAGCTATCGATACCGATAAGAATTCGATAAGTGGCAGCGCTGCACGCAAATGTCCGGCAGTTCGGTGCGCAAACGTCTGGCAGCGCTGCAGGTAAACGTCAAATCACAGCTGTCAGTCGAGTCGTACCGAAAATGGCTGCGCTTGTGCGATTTAATTTGTTAACAAAACCGCAATTTGGTAAATAAACACAAGTGTTTTAGTTTAATACTAATGTGAAGCTGGGTAAATGTCTACTGCGTTGCCCAGTACATAGTCGACATTATTCACAAGGCACAGCAAGCACGCAAATTCCCTTTTCATTAGCAAACAAATTATGTAATTTTTGCGCACATCAAAACAAAAGTGCAGCAAACGTTCTGCGCATTTCGATCTATTATAGATTTATACAAATTGCATGTTTACAGTTGCGGCCCTACCGGCCAGTCTGCAGCACCGACTGCAGAGCACGCAGGCGCCTCCACCAGGCACACCGCCACCACAGACGAAAACCAAATTCGGACCTCTAGCTGACGAGGATCGCATCTTTACTAACCTCTATGGTCGTCATGATTGGCGTTTGAAGGGTGCACAGAAGCGCGGCGACTGGTACAAGACCAAGGAGATTGTCCTCAAGGGACCCGAATGGATTATCAATGAGATCAAGACATCGGGTCTGCGCGGTCGTGGCGGTGCTGGTTTCCCCAGTGGCATGAAGTGGTCCTTCATGAACAAGCCTGGCGATGGACGTCCCAAATATCTGGTTGTAAATGCCGATGAGGGTAATTTTAATATTTATTATTTATTAAAAAAAAATTGCATGCTTATGCCTTTGCTTTCATAGGTGAGCCTGGCACTTGCAAGGATCGCGAGATTATGCGTCATGACCCACATAAGCTTGTCGAGGGCTGTTTGATTGCTGGACGTGCCATGGGCGCCCAGGCTGCTTATATCTATATTCGCGGCGAGTTCTATAACGAGGCTTCCAACATGCAGTTGGCCATTGCTGAGGCTTACCAGGCTGGATTAATTGGCAAGGATGCTTGCGGCACTGGCTACGACTTTGATATTTTCATGCACCGCGGCGCTGGCGCCTACATTTGTGGCGAGGAGACCGCTCTGATTGAATCGCTGGAGGGCAAACAGGGCAAGCCACGCTTGAAGCCCCCATTCCCTGCTGATGTGGGTCTTTTTGGCTGCCCCACCACAGTCACCAATGTGGAGACAGTCGCTGTTGCGCCAACTATTTGCCGTCGCGGCGGTAATTGGTTCGCCAGCTTTGGACGCACGCGTAACTCTGGCACTAAGCTATTCAACATTTCTGGGCATGTAAACACGCCCTGCACTGTGGAGGAGGAAATGTCCATTCCACTGAAGGAACTAATTGAGCGTCACTGTGGCGGTGTGATTGGTGGCTGGGATAATCTGTTGGGCGTCATTCCCGGTGGCTCGTCCACACCCATCATACCAAAGAAGGTGTGCGACGATGTGATTATGGACTTCGATGGCTTGATTGCAGCGCAAACGTCGCTGGGAACAGCGGCCATCATTGTGATGGACAAGTCCACAGATGTGATCAAGGCTATTGCGCGATTGATCTCGTTCTATAAGCACGAGAGCTGTGGACAGTGTACGCCCTGCCGCGAGGGAATTGGTTGGATGCATAAGATCATGACGCGGTAAATTATAAAAATTGTAATATTTATTTCAGCTCCACAATAATTGCCACAATTCATTATAGCTTTGTCCAAGGCGATGCTCAACCCGCTGAGATTGATATGTTGTGGGAGATTTCAAAACAAATCGAGGGACACACCATTTGCGCATTGGGAGACGGTGCTGCCTGGCCAGTTCAAGGTCTCATTCGTCACTTTAGGCCCGAAGTCGAGAAGCGAATGCAACAGTATGCGCAGCAGACAAAGCGCGCCAGCAATTAAGATAAAACGTTATAGCTAATTATATATTTGATTCTTCATTTAATCGTGCGCCGTTTATGCAAATAAAGTGTAAAGTTCTCTAAACAAAAATTAATTTAAATTTAAGCCTTTGATGTGATTGATGACTGCCTGTATATCCTCATTGTCTGCTGTCTGATATTTGGGCGGAAAACTGCACAGGCTTAAGGGTCCTCCAATCTGCTGTTCCGCTCCTGGATGATCCACACAACGGGCCGGTATAAATTGATATCTGTATTTGTGACATATTGACAGTGAGTAAAACGCTGACATTTTGTTTAGAATCGGAGCTTACTGTTTTGCCGGTTTGCACTCTGCCAAAACCAGCATCGCAAAAACAAGCATTAAATATTTAAAGATCATTTTTAGCTTGCGTTGCGTTCAACGTCTAATTATTAACTGTTTTTTGATGTGTAATCCCGGCCTTATTAGAATACTTCATGCCGGCTCGTTGTCTATGCAAATGCTATGCAACATCTGGAATTTTAGCTCATTAAATTAACAGATTAACGGCCGGACTTATGAATTATTAATGCAACAAATCCCATTGTCATCCCGATGTCATTATGCCAGCAGCAGCGCAAATCCAAACCCGCCTTGGACTCAACGTGAGCACAGTCTGCGTCGCTTGATTTTTCATGTTGCACTGAAAGAAATAGTTAAGCTCATGCGACAATACAACACTGCTTTAAATATAAACACGACCATTAAATAGTGGCATATTTATAGAATTTATAGTTTCTCATTTGTTTTTTCTGTTTTTTGGAAATTTGAGTTGATTACAAAATTATAATGTTAGATGTTAGTTTAGTTTTTAATGCAATGTTAATTTAAATAAGGAATTAAGTGATTTTTTCTTCTATTAAATGTGTTACGAGTAATTTGACAATGTAAATATGTTGTGTCAGTCATTTAACAGGTAAATGCTTATCAGACAAAAGTCTTAACAGACACCTAGTTAATACATAAGTTAACTTAACTTTAAAGTTGCTATTTTGTTTCTTTTCCATTTGAATAAGTTTTCATTTCGGCATTTAATACTGAAGTTATTGAAATCATAAATATTGCGAAAGGGAAATATCAACTCAGAGATTATGACAGCGTATAGGAAAACAGGTGAAAAGAAATTCAATCTACATAGGATACATAAACCTACATATACATAAATACTTTAGCATTTGAAATTTGAAATTCATTCTATTGCATATGAATTGAACTGCACAAGGCTTCAATTTACAGGTCGTAGGGACTCAAGATTAATGAACAATAAAAAAGTTAGAAAAAGTGTAGAAAGAATGTTTTTCGACACATTTATATACAAATTTTTTTGTTACAATTTTTGTTTGTTTTTAGCGTTTTTTTTTCTTTTTTTTCTTATATATTTGTTGTTCTTATTTAGTTAGGTTTGTTAAATAAGTATGTATTTGATTTTAGTTTGTTTAATTGTTTAGTTTGATTTGTTTGTTAAACTTGGCTTAAAGCGTTTTTATTGCTTATCTATGAGAAGGAACATAGTACAATATTATAATGTATGTATGTATTTATGTAATTTTTTTTCAGTTTCAGCTTAAAGACTAAACAACATTTCAAACAAGTCACTATATGAGTTCTCAAATGGTTTTCGTATTCCGTTTTGTTTTCAGAGTATTTTTGTTGTAATTTGTAGTCATGCGATTCGTTAGCTTGAACTTGAAAGCAGTTGGAGGCCTAACATTTTATTGTAAATAAGCGTTAACAACTATGTAGTATCTATGTATGTATGTATGTAAACTCGTTTGTGTACAAATTGTATGCATTATGTACTATATGTATATATGATCTTGCTTTTACATATATTCATGTTTCGTAGTTCGTTTTTCCATCTACTTGCAAAGAGTTTTCTTTTATTTTTTGTTTTGGGAAAACATCAAGAGAATTTTATATAGCGGAAATAGATAAGTATTTGGGGTCGAGGTGTCTTCAAGTAAAAAATATGTTATATATGCATGTATAGAATATATATATATATATGTATATCAAGTTTTAGTTTAGTTTAGTATCACACTAGTAGAGATAATGCGAAGAAGCCTGAGCTCTATACTGCTTCGGTGTTAGCTTTATCAACTTGGGATTGAATGCCCCCAACGCTGCCTCATTTGTCGATGAGGCCGCCGGCGGAACGGTGTGCGAGCGAAAGCGCGTACGCAGGAAATTTTGCATGGAGCGCAGGCGGATGATGGGCGCACAGGGCGATTGTCGTAGCGTGTTGTGGTTGAGCGCCCAATAGATGACCGGACTAATGGCCGAATAAAAGTAGCCTGAAAATAATTCAAAAATCAGCAAATTGTTCTCAAAAATATTTGTTTATAAAATGGATTAAAAGTATAAATAGTTATGAACATCATTTGATTTTACCATAAATTGCTATGATAATAGTAAGGGCGCTAGGGGATTGGAAACCTTATATCAAAATAAAATTTAAAAGACTGAAGATTCAACCCATTGAGAAACCTTTTCTAAACTTTTAGGAATTTGTACTTCGTTTTTTTTTCGCCTATTTCTATTGCTTAGATATTCAAAAATATTTTCGCAAAAGGATTTTTTAAAATTCGAAATTTGTGAAGCATTGTTTTTGTCTAAATGACTCAATCAGTGTGTGCTTAAAAATTGAAATCAAAACTTGAAATGTGTTTTTCTCAAATCATATTTTCTACTATTTTTTATTGTACTCTGGATTACAAACGTAAAGGGAACAATCGATTTTTCATTTTTTTTTTCTGGAAGAACACACGATAAAGACATTCATGCTAACTAGTTTCCCTTTTTTTTGCACGATTGCAATATGAGCATCATGAACAATGAACAATATGACCGTTGAACATCCTTTTTTCTGGAGACCCTTTTTTGAAGGCTGAGAACTTCTTCAATGTTGTTTTATTTTTCAACAAAATTGCCCTACCAAAAACAGAATTAAAAAATCTTTACGAACTTTCATTCCACGATTTAAAAAAAAAAAACAGTTCAAATTCGGCCGTCTAAACTAAAAGACCCCCTTAATTGCACCTTTGATTTTGAGTTAATTCCTTCAGAGGAAAATTTAGTTGCATAAAAGCGTCGCTGTTCACTATCCGATCGCGATCAAATTGTCAGCAAACATTATCGACTATGCCTAAGTTTGGTGTCTCTATCCTATAATTGATCTGCTTGCAATATAGGGGAACCTACATACCAAGTTTTGTGTCTCTAGCTCTTATAGTCTCTAAGATCTAGGTGTTTATACAGACGGACAGAGGGACTGCTCATCAAGAATATATATACCTTATGGGATCTGCGACATTTAGTTTTTTGTGACTAAGTTAATAGACTCCTGTACTATTTTTTTAAGTATTGGGTCTCAAGAAGCCATTTTTTAACTTACCCAATAAGAGACTGAAGTAGACGGAAGTTTTGCTGCAGTATTGCTTATAACCGAGATTCTTATAGAATACACAGAAGACATGAGGGGCCCAGCAGACGATGAAGATTAAGGCAGAAGCAATAAGCATATTGGCCAGATGGCGACGCGAGCGCAGCGTCGACGTCTGGGGCAATGGGATACCAGGAGTGGCAGGACCTCGTCCCGCCCGATGAATGCGCTGTCGTTGGGAATGGGCGCGAATCTCGCGCATGGCTCTAGAAGATTAACAAAGGATGCATTATGGTATGCTAGATATGTATATCACTGAGGAGTTTACCTTGGTGAAATGGGATTGCAGGAGCGATAGGAGCCCGGTTCAAGGGCCGTACTGGAGACTGGAATACCTGGCTGTAAGTTATGCAGCTGTATATCGCCAGGACTGACGGCCATTTGGCCACCACCATTTCCATTTCCATTGCCGTTGGATGTCTCATCAGCGGTTGTGGCACCTCCTCCTGCCGCCTGCTGTGCATTCGCACATCCCGTGACAATGACCATGTGCGTCTGCCTGCGCAGGATTGGCATTGGCAGGGGCAGTTCACCGTGTGCCGCTCGAGCCGTCAAGGACAAGGCACAGAGCTTGCGACGAACACCATAGTGATTGAGAAGGACACCCACGCCGGGCACAACAAACACCGCAATCGTATGGAATAATATGAAGGACATGAACATCGCATTGGCGCCCAACTCCGAAGTGCAGCTGATGCTAACCGGATTCGGGGTTGTGCTGGCGCCAGCTCCCTTAATGATCACCGACTTGGCAATTATCTTATAGGCAAACAGAAAAGGCGTGCTGATAGCTGCTGAGGCAATCCAGGAGAGTACGGCCAAGGAAACGTGGAGGTAGCGTCGCTGTCGCAGCTGCGCCAGTCGAGGATGCTTCACGGTCGCATACCGATCCAGCGAGAGCATGAAGAACGATATCGTGCTGGCCGCCACTGGCATGACCTGTGGAATTTAAAAGTCACAAATTAGCTAAGCTCATTATATTTGATTTCCTATACATACAAGTTGTGGAATAAATCAGGAACACAAAGTAAGAAAACTTGTAATTAGAAAATAATAGTAATAATAATAAGTTATATTTCTTGTTGTTTCTTTTACAATGCTTAACCTAAGTAACCTTTTCCTGTTTTTACAAGTAATTTTAAATTGTTCGCCTTAATTTATAAATACATAAAAAAGAAAACAAAAACTGAAAATAAAATTGACTATAAAACAGGAAACTAATAACATGAGCAATTTGAAAGCCTTGTCTAAAAGTTTATGCCTTAATAGACTCGGATTTTATGCAAGAAACAATTTTGCGCAGTGATTTTGACAAATTAAATATTTGTTTATTTTAAGCATAATGTTTTATAATTAGAAAGCCAAAATTAAGAAAAATTTTATCGGGAAATTAATTTTGGGATATTTTCAGAATTGGTTAATACCCGGCTTAAACAGGGATCTCATATAAGAGATTTGAGTCGATAAGAATCGAACACTAAAAAAAATGATAGGGACATTATAAAAATTTCAAATACGTTATTTTTTAGATGGACTATCCATAAACAGGATGCTTAAAATTATATTTTGCTTTTATTTTTGATTTTTATAATTATAATTGAAAAAAAAAAGTTTATCAAGGGTGCCACAGAAATCGCTTTCGCTTCAATTTCACTGGAATTTGTATGAAATTTAAGTGAAATTCGAGCGAAAGAGATTTCTGTGGCACCCTTGATAAACTTTTTTTTTCAATTATTATAAAAATCAAAAATAAAAGCAAAATATAATTTTTTTTTTATAAAAATTTAAAATAATAGTTACTTTTCAATTATATTATAAAAATTAGCAAGTAACTCGTATTTCATAATTTTTTTCATAAAACTTATAATCGTCACAAGAGCTGGTTAAAATGATTTAAAGTTAAACATCAAAATCGTCTGCTACACAGTTTTTGATAGCTACTATATTTTATGTTTGTATTCTTATTATGTAACGGTTTTCGTGGATGTTGTTGCTACACGCCGCAATCGTCATCAGACCAGCAGGCGTGCAGAGTTGAACAAAGAATCGCGAGCGGGAACCTATGATGCCTTAGCTCTTTCGGCGGTGGGGTGGGTTTTTGCGAATTTATTCAACTGCTCACATAATCTTAATTAAGGATCCCTACTGAAACTAAAAGCAGGAGCCAAACTCTGCTGCACACATGAAAAGGGCTCAACAAAATAAAACTGAAATATCGAATTAATGATGGGAGAAAAGCATAAAACCGGCAAATGTTCTTTCTTCGGGTCAGTCGCTGTAAGGGCTGAGTCTTCGATGTAGCTTGACTCATATGTGTCTATACCCAATACCCTACCTTAGACCTTTCCAATTAGATTAGAAAAATCCCCTTAAACACAATTGCTAATTTACCAAGTCCCCATGTCCCACAAACTAATTTATCTACTCATTATGTTCCATTATCAATTATTAACAAAATTATAAAATTTCAGTTTCCATTATATTTATTACAAAAATTACGTTTTCGTTTCAAAAATTATTCGCATGTATTTTCACAGTTTAATGGTATTCTTATATGTTGTATTCTAATTTCATTCGTAGCCAAAGATAGTTTAACAAAAAATAATTTTTTTTACAGTTTAATTAATTTTAAAAATATTTTTAGAAATTGTTATTTTTCTCTTATAAAATTTTAATTCGAATTTTAAATAAAAGATTTTAAGCATTAAACAATTTAGGTTTTAATTTATTTTTGTATCTGTGATACAGGGCACAAGATACATGCGTTTAGTGTTTTGCGTTCTCTTCTTTTAATTTCGAAGTAACTCTGCAAACAAAACCAACAAATTGTGCACGCCAACTCTCAACTTCAAACAGCTGATCTGCTTTTAGAAGATTTGTTTTTGTTACTGCTTTTATATCCAGTTTCTCTTTTCTTTGGTTTACATTCTCTTTTAATTTGTTTGTGCAAGTGTCTATGTGTTTATTTTGTTATTTAGGATATATTATTAATTTATTTGAATATTTTACTAAATCGCACAGCATAAAAAAACAACAGTAAAGATTACGTCATTGTCTCATTCGCTTTCTTATCAGCTGACTTGTCCAGACATAAATACATGCACTTAGGCTATCCCATGTATGTATGTGTGTACGAGTCAGCCCAAGTATAGGAATGTGAACAATAATCAAAATAAGAACGAAGAGAGAAAAAGAGGATAAACTAAAATTTAATTGGAACAGACTTACATAGAAACATCTCCAACGTGAAAGGCCTTCCAGCGCTCTTAATGCTCCTCCGTATGTGAAATTTCGTTCGTTGATTGTTCCCTTCTCTTTGTCTCTTTTTTCTGATCACTGTAAAATTCACTTAATGTTTTAATTATGCATGCGATTTACTCTTTGTTTATGTTTTTCGATTCTATAATATTATATTATTTATTCATTTATATATATTTATTATATATATTATTTTGTTTTTAATTTTGTTTGTTTGTTTGTTTTATATTTAACTTTATCTCTTGAAATAATAGTTATAGCTTTAGTTGTTGATTATTTATTTATTTATTATTGATTTCATTAGGTTTTGTATAGAATCTCTATTTTAATCATGTGTTTTATTTTAATTATTGTATTGTATTGTATTATAATTATTAATTTTATTTTGTGATCTGGTTTAATTTATCTTTTTATTTTTTTTATACACACAGACTTGCTTGCAGAATTTGTGGCACAATTAGCCAAATAGAAAAATTGAATTGGGGCACTTTTGGTTTTGGTTGTTGTTTAACTACTTTTAAAAAAAATATTTTTAACACACAAGCATGCACTTTTTCGGCCAGAGACTGAGATCAGGTTTTCTTGGGATTTTGATGATGGATGTGGTGATGAATATAATGATGATGCGGCTGATGAGCGCTGGATGACGTTCTGGAGGAGATAACAGCAGCTCCTCGTGCGTCAGGTGCTGACGGCAACTGGTGGCTTCACTTGCGGCCGGAAAAATGTCAACGGCACAGAGCAAGGAGACAAAACGGGATGCAATCAATCCCACAACCAATAGCCGTGTTCTTGAAAAGAATTGTGCGAGCTATGGATGCGGGAGATAGATCTTGGCCAATCCAAGCACTGGATAAAAAGTGAATTAATTTTATGCCAACCAAAAAAATATTTATCTGGTGGCTTACCTTTTAGCGTTCTGTTGCGCAAGCGCAAAACCAAGTGGGTTTCCAGATCTTCTCAAGAGTGGATTCTTTCAGATTTGGGCGAGCTTCGGCTCAGCCAGAAATGGTGATCTAACCTCTGTTAGATGCACGAGGTTGCAGAAATTATTACCAATTTTGGCAATGGGTCAGCAGCGGCTGCGTGCAGACTTGAGAAGAAGAGCGAGTGTAGTACCACGAGCTCTTTTTATAATCTCACTCAACTCAAAAGCTCTCTTTTGGAGACAGTGAAGTGTGCTGCGCTTATCAGAATTGTAAAGAGATTAGACAGCTGACCCTTTACAGAGTCGATCAACGTAAGCTAAGAGCGAGAAAGCTTGAACATCAAAAAGCTTTCACTCAAGCGTGGCTTGACGAAGCTCTTATCGCTGTTACAGCGCGGGTGACAAATTTGTCACAAACGAATTGCGCTGAACTGTCCGTTAGCCATTTGAACCATTACAATTAATAAAATAAAGTAAATGAATAAATACAATGAAACAAATTTGTTTGGCTTGTACACTTTTTCCTAAAACAATTAAATATATTAGGAAAGTCCAGACAGAAAAAAATCAGCAAATAAAAATAAACTAACATTTGAAAGCTCATTTATTTGAAATCTTTGAGAAATATTTGAGTATGCATTGCTCCTATATTGAAAATAAAATGTATTCAGGGTCAGAAAAGTCAAATCAATTGTTCCTAATTTGTGTACTCTGAAGAATTTTCTTATCTGAGTGAAACTGTTCGAATCCTCTGTGCTGATTAGTATATCTAGTACTTTAAACCAACTAACACTAATATATCAGGCCTGTTCCGGTTTTCACTTTCGGCAAGATTTTGCGAAAGTGAATTTCCCTCACTTGTTCCGGTTTTCACTTTCGGCAAGATTTTGCGAATTGAATTCACGTGACATTGAGCAAGTGAGTTTGAATTCGGAAGGGTTAAATCGATGATTTTGGCATGCTAAGCATAAAATTAAAGTGAAAATAAAAATTTTTTAAAATACTTCAATGTTTTGGGAATATTACTACATCATCAGATAAAAAAAAAATATTTTATTTGATTTTTAAATAATTTTTATTTCATCATACCCCAAAATCGACAAGACTCTAACCTAACATTTTTGTCGGATTTGCTCGACCTGTTCTGGTTTCCGCAAATATTTGTGAAAATGAATGGCAATTTTATTAGGGCTGCCCTTGTATGTGAAGAAAGTAGTAAATACTTTGGTACATATTTTAAACCACAATTTAAGTGTTTTTATGTATTGCGTAAAATAAAGAATTAAATTTCTTGTTTTTTAAATGCAAGTTTGGACAAAACTGTTTGTAATTTAATGCAAAAAAGAACTGCTTTTTTATGTAAACAAACACTGTGCAACAATTGACAACTCTGCAAAAAGACATTTCCAGCACTGAAATCAACCCGCGCTTTTAAAAATACAAAAGTTATAACGAAAGTAGGTTTTACATTTGAAAAATGTTTCGACTTATGATTAAATAAATATTTGATGAATAAATTACATAATTAATAATTATTTTAACAGGCGAAAATTCTTTTGACGCAAATGTCTGATTCGTTTAAAACATTTTCCAGCACTGTTCTGCAAAAAATTACTCAACACAATGTGGAAGGGAAATTCGGAGGGTAATTCGTAGGAAATGTAAAGGAATTTTAAGGGAAATTCGGTCAAATCTTGCGGATTGAAATTCGCAAAAAACAAGTGAAAACCGGAACAGGCCTGATTATATTTTTCATTTTTAATTTAATTGATTTTTGTCGACTGCTTTTAGTCGACGTTAAATGAAATAAATAAAATGTCAGAATGTCAAAAGAAAAAAAATTCCTTTTTAATTATAAGAAAATTTAAATTTACATGAGGTATTAATATACTTATGTATTCTAGCGTGTTTCTTACTCACCTGCACATAGTGTATAAGCTTGCAGAGTGGAAGGGGTAGCGATCTGGTGCCTCGATTCATGGCCAAATTGAGGAGCGTAACTGGCGCAGAGATACCCGTAACCAAGAGATCCGCAATGCAGACGGCCAACAGCAGCGGATTTCGTAGTCGGACCGAGGAAGCCGAGCACAGTGTGAGGACCAGCGTTGAGTTGCCCACAACGCCGCCAAACACGACGAGGCCATAGCTGATGGCCAGCAGCAAAATGGTAAACGATGGAATCGCATGCTCCGAATCCGGACCAGAGTCGATGTCATAGGGACTTATCAGCGTATAGTTGCCAAAGTTGTCGTAGTCAAAGTCATGGGTCGTCTGACCTCCAACCAGATCCACTCCACTGCCCCCAATGCCGCCATAATAATTGTCCTCGAGAAGCGCGTAATGCAAGTCAGTGTTATCAATATTGATATTGTTGAGATTGAGATTGAGATTGACATTGTTATCCACAGTTGGTTGCTGCTGCTCTTGCTGCTGTTGATGATGTCTTCGGTATGTGTTTTCCCACCATTGCTGCAGGTTGTTGTTATTCATCCTTTATTCACACTCTTTGTATTTCAAATACTTGGCGATGACGATCGTTGTCGATGCGTTTATCTGGCTGCCTCATTGCATACTAAAGGTGCTAGGTGCTAGGTGCTGGTCCTGAATACAAGCAACAAAAAGAAAATACTCGTTAAAAAACACACAGAAAAAAAATAGAAAACAAAATGGTAGGAAGTAACAAAATGCCATCATCATCAGTCTTTCATACCCTGCAGCTAATGAGCACTAAGAGTAGATTAATTATTGAAAATCAAGTTTGGTCTAACATTTAATTTTTCAAAACAAATTCCGTTTTCGAACTTTTTTTAAACTTTTTTTATTGCTATTAGAACAAGTTTAAAACATATTCGCTTGAATTTCACTTAAATTTCATACAAATTCCAGTGAAATTCAAGCGAAAGCGATTTCTGTGGCACCCATGAAAATAATTAGCTTTAAGAGTAGATTAACAATTAAAAAGCAAGTTTGATCTAACATTTTATTTTAGCCTCTTCATCTAAAAAAAAGCCCATTTTCAAAACTTTTTACTTACAAATATAAAATGTCAAGTAAATATCTTAAAAAGGAAAAAAATCATATTATAAATCTAATTTTATTTGCAGAATAAAATGGGTTTCCCTTTTATTTTTAATTATTATTATTATTATTATTTCAAACAAAAATAATGTGCTTCATAAATTAAAATCAAACATGTTGATTTTTTTCCCAAAACAGTAAATTTAAATTTGTACTTTTAAATAAGTTGTAATATAAATAAATAATTTAAAAATGTACAATTGTTGCCTTACAAATTCTCAAAAGATTTTTAACAATGAATTATATAAAAGGAAAGATATCAGCCCAACATAACATTATTTATTTTCTGTTTTGGACTCTTGCTGTAAAGATATGAAGGGAATAATAATTATTTCCAAAAAATGTAAGAGTTCAAAACTATGTATGAATGTTAAAAAAAGTCCAAACAGGGTATTAAACCTTTTTTGATAAATCGTGTAAAAATAATTCTCCATATGATTTGAATTTCTGAGTAAGCCCAACCCGGTTTATTAATTACTTAATGAAAATGGACGAGGTGTAGCATAGTCGTTACATGGAGTACAACATTCATTCTTGTTTTGTTTCAGCAAGGACACAGAAAGTGACAGGCACATGCACACTCGCACACACACAGTCGAACACACACCCACACACAAGAGCCTGCCTGCCTGACACTGACACTTATGCAATGCGAACAGAGCGCTCTCAGAGATTAGTGCTGCGCTTCCTTCCGCCATGCCCCCGTTTTGCCCCCGTTCTTCCCAGCCGCCAAATGAATGGCAACCTTGCACTTTTGCGCCCTCGACAAACAACCGCAAGGTTTGGCGCCTCCTAAACTCATTCCGCCTGTGGGTATGTTTCTCTGCGTATGTGTGTGTGTGGGAGCTACACTCAGAAAAAAATATCATGATTTCCGTAACAGGGGATATTCACTTAAAAACGATCTTAAAAGCTGTCGCAATCCAAGAAATGACTGTAAGTACGATTTGGGATAAATTTACGTCTTTAAAATATCAAATCATACTATTTTAAGTACACAAGAATCTTGAACCTATCCCAAAAAGTATTTGTTTGTAGTACAAATCACAGTTGCCACTTAAAAATATCTGATTGAGCCAAAAACAACCAAAAAATTAGCCAAATTGGCTTAAAAAGAGCCAACACTTTTTTTTTGCAGTTCATGTTTTTTTTGCATTTAATTATATAAAAAATATTACGTTCACAAACACTTAAATCAAAGTATTTCACATTTTCATCTTAATCTAGTCATTATGTTATTAAATAAAGATAAATATGTACTTCAACCTAAAACTATACAAAATAACTGATTTCTGAAAAAAGTGCCAAATCGAAAATTAAAGTACCATTGCGCCAACAGGAAAAAAAAGAGCCAGTTTTGGCGCAAAAACGCCAATTGTGGCAACCGTGGTACAAATTATTTTCATGTTTAGTCTCTTTCCAATCCTAAAATATACTAGCTTAAATACATAACAATCGCGCCAAATAATAAAAATAGCACACATCCAGGGATTAAAGCCGTAACCGAAACCGTATTCTTTAACCGGTATTAACCGATTAAAATTGGTGACCGTGACTGAAACTGTAACCGAAATAAAATTATTGTGTTCAATCGAAATCCAAAAACCGATACCGTAACTGAAAGCGATTTAGCGAAAATCTTCGAATCTTAAGAACAAAACGGTATTCAATTAAGTACGGACATACTTAATCTTAGCAAGGAATATTTTTCTGAGTGTATGTTTTTATGTGTGTGTGCGGGAACTAGAGACTTAATTGCGCGGTAAAGCACAGAATTTCCGCCGAGTCTGGTGTAAATTTAAATTACGTTGCATGCAAGTAAAGGCAAAGCAATGAATGCAAGCTAGCTGAAGCTATTAAATACTTAATTGAAATTGTTATCAAAAGCATCATGTAAAGAACGAACGGTCAAGCAAACTCATTAAACGCGGGATGAAAAAAGCATCAGCGTTAGGGTAACTCAAGATTTGACCACTAATTACAACACTTGCCATAATGAGAATGTTTACTAATGCGGCGTGAGTCACCCTCATTTGCTCTCTTTCAGCAATGATTAAACGACTCTGAATGTGTGTGTGTGTGTGTGCATCTGTTCTTTGTATACAAAAGCTTTGGCAGACAGCGTGCTTTGTATGTGTGGTTGACGCTGGCGTTGACGTTGGCGTTGACGTTGACGCTGGCTTTGACGTTGGTCTTTGCTTGCGTCACCCAGTAGAACCTGAAGGCATGTGGTGAACAAATTACACACAGCCTTCCGCCCTAAAACTTCAGGGGTAAAGCTACAGCCGAAAGTCTACTAAGGTTTCAGGGCGAGACACCTGAAATTTTTGAAGAAATTTTCTATCGTTTCTTCAGGGGTAAATTTTGCAGCAAGAAAAAAGTCCCTGCAGCCAACTTAACGTTGCCAACGCCTGGCAATAAATATCGAAATCACTTTTATGAGTTTTAAACCATACTTTTCAGTAATTCTGTATTGTTAATAGAATTCATAATAAATGTAATATATTAAATAACTTATTTTATTAATTAAACATTTTAAAATATGGTAAAATGTTGTTTTATTATTTAATATTTTTATCGTGGCAGTCATCGATAAATACAAAGGGCTGGCAATGTTATTATCGGCTATCGAAGACATTTCAGCCCTTCGTTTGTGTATTTTGTCAATGTGCAGAAAGTGTCAAAATAAGGTAAGTTTTAACTATAAATATATGAATAAATGTTTAATTTTATTGTATTTTAACCTAGATCGCCTGACTTAATTGCCCGATGACGAAGTTCATAGCTTTTGCAAGCAAGACCAGTCACACGTAAGTAAATTAAACATTTAACCAATTAGACAACAAATTTGTTTTAATTATTGTATTTTCTTATAATCAACTTGTAGGAGGCTCTTCAAACTGGAAAGTAAGATTGGCAAATCGCCCAACAATTAGGTAAGAATAAATCATTCTAATGCTCCTACAACAAACAATTAATTGATTCTAAATTTCAGATTGACCCTTCAACCGAATGCTGTGGCCAGGAGGAATTAAATAATAAGTAAAGTTAGTTTTAAGTTTTATTATAAGTGAACTAATATTAAGTTAGACATGAAGTGCATTAAAATAAACAAATATAAACAAACATTTTGTGTGCCTAAATTTTTGCCGCCGATTCGGCACAATTTTCTAATGGCATACAGCAAGGGAAATTCAGGGCAAAAATTCCCACCCCTGAAAAGACGATATAAAAATTTCAGCGGTGGCGGCCTGAAACCTTGGCGGAAGCTTCCGCCAAATCTTCCGCCAGCGTATACCGAATTACCCCGCTCACGCTAATGTAAAAGCGAATTAGAACTTTACATAAAGTGGCTGCACAGCTCCGCTGAACTTTCAGCTAGCATTCTTAATGTTTTTCGCTACAAAAGAGCCACTGGGCAGTTTACATGCTTGGGCAGAAGTTGCTGCTAGTGTGTATCAATTCTTGTTGGTGGTGGTCTCTTTCAGCCGCCGCCATTGTTTATGAGTGAGTATGCAGCTGTGAGTGTGTGTGTGTGTGTCAACGTCAACGCTTTTGCCTTTTGCTGTCTTCTTTTTTCAGCTCAGTGTGCGGCTGCTGGATGATGTGAGTGACGTTTGCTTAATCTGCTTAATTTGCCTTAATTTAATCGTTGCCTGTCTACGAACACATGTTGTCAATGTCCTTTCATCAAAAATCCTGCATGGTTGCCTGCGCGAACTGCTTGTCCTATTTAAATTCACTAGAATTTCTTGAATAACCTGTTGGATTTTTCTTATTACTGGTGGATATGCAGAAATATAAAATGATACAATTTACATACGTGTAAATCGAAATTTAAATTTGTAATCTTAAAAATTAATCTTAGCATTTAAATGCCAATTTTAATTTATGATATATTAAAATTTGAAAAATGTTCTAGACAAGTATATAAAATTATCGACTATTCATAGTTAATAAAATCTTTAGAATATCTAAATATTTATTTATAATGTAAAACATTAAATATCGAATTTACAAGTCATTTTATTTTAGTTTACTACAACACTACAATTGGCAATATTTAACGTATAATGTACCAGCTAAAATAAAAAATGTTTATAATTTACAGTCGAACTTCCATAATTCGAACTTTTATAACTCGAATTTCTCTCTAACTCGAGCTAAATAAGTAGCAGTAAAATTAAGAAAAAGAACTCTATAAGTCGAATATCTCCATACCTCGAACCTTTTCTTTTGATAATTGTGATTCGAGTTAGGGAAGTTCTACTGTGTATCCAAATATTATTTTGTAAATTTTAATCTTAGCATTTAAATGCCAATTTAAGTTTTTAATATATTTAAAATCTTCAAAGATGTATGAGACAAGTAAATGACTGTTCATTTGCAAGTAAATAAATTATATTTAAGGTAGAAACCATATTATATACAATTTCATTAAGCTTTTTATGTTGCAAGACATTTATTTCACTCAAATTAACTTCCCTGCTATCAGATATAATTTTGGCAGCTGAAATTCGGACAAATTTAAAGTATACTTATTGGGTAAATCCTGAAACAGACAATTGCTGTGTTTGTGGAAGAACAATGGCAGCTCGGTTGGAAATAAAATAAAATCTATATTTATTTAATTTACGTCACTCAAACGTCAGAGGCAGGCCCCAAAAGAAAAAGAAGGTGACAAAAGCGAAAGCTGCAACAAGGAACGATGGACTGGGCCGAAGAGGCAAAGAGCGATGGCTGGGATAGAGATGAATTCGATTGTTGTTATTGCCCCCCTGTAATATGAAAAACTGTCAGCCACAGGTGATTTAATAACAAGGTGCGTACGCATACACACACACAGATGCCGCAGGATACACACACACACACACTATTGATTTGGTGTGTGTGTATGTGTGAGTGTCCAGGCGCCTTTTAGCTTCATCCTACCTGCCCCACAATACAATGGCAAACAAACAAGTTTCCATACACAAGCTCTATACATCGTGTTGTCTTTGGCTCTCAGAAAAAAAAAAAGAAAACAAAATATAAAAGAAACGAACCTTTTTCGGGATTGGCAACTTGTGCAAAGTTTCACACAGAACAATGAAAAGTGCGTAGGTTGGGCCAAAAAGCAAAGACAGCACCCACACAGGCACACCCACACGCACACGCACACGCACACAGAAATAAATACTCATATTGGGCATGTAAAAAACGACTCCATAATTACTGGCTATACAATAAAAATGAATAGAACGCTGCATAACAATTAGTATAGTATGATAAGGCGGCAACACCAATACCAATTCCAATACCAACGCATACAAACACACACACACACACCTATGCCAATACACCTACATGGTTACATTGCGTATACGTAATAACTTACAATTTTATTGTTGCGCGCTTCATGTGAAATGAAAATTGAACGAAATTTTGTTGCTGTTTTTTTATGTTGGATTTAGCGACTGTTTCCTTGTTGTTTACTTTATCGAAGGCACTGTAATTTACAGTTAGAGCTATTTTCCGTTTTCTCTTTTTTTTTGTGGTTTGCAGCGGGTGCGTATTTGTCGTTGTTGTTGATTTTTTTTTTTGTTATATATATCAAATACACTTTTAGCAAATATTTTTTTTTAAAAACTTTTTTGGTTTGAGTAATTGTTTAAAAATTGTTTTAAAAAATGTTATTTGGCGAACGGTAAAACAGTTGTAATTGTGTGCGTGCGTGCTTGTTTGTGAAGTGTGTGTCAGTGTGTGAGTGTGTGTTGGGAAAAAAAACTAAAAGAAAACTCAATGTGCGGTGTGCAAAAATTGTTCCTCGATGGCGCACATTACACGAAAGGACTACAGCGGAAGACTGTCCTCAGTGAC
The DNA here is from genome assembly GCA_037043435.1 of Drosophila suboccidentalis. NCBI lineage: Eukaryota > Metazoa > Arthropoda > Insecta > Diptera > Drosophilidae > Drosophila > Drosophila suboccidentalis. Next base: position 35,055 of record JBAMBK010001472.1, read on the forward strand.
AGTGAAAATTGTGCTGAAGCCACAAACACCAGCCAGAGAGCAGAGTTCGGAGCTAAAAGTCAAAAGAGAGCACAGCACGAAAGCGAGACCTAGAGGAAGAGAGAGAGAGACCGAGAGAGTCGCCGACAAAAAGCTTTCGAGTGAGCTTTTTGCAGGTCGACCAACCGCTTAACTTTCGCTTTCATTCATTCGTCAGGACTTTGTTAGACTAAGGTGATGATTAGAGCCAAGTAATGTTTGATACTATTTTTGGCAACGTTGTGCCTATAAGCATTACCATTACTATTAAGTTATCATTGAAAAAGTAAGGCTAATGAAAATGGCATTTTACTAGCTTTGAAAAAAGTAGTAGGAAAATTGAAAAAAATTTTAATTATAGTTGAAAATATTTCATTTGTAGTGCTAATTAAAATGACTTAAAATTTTTAATTATAATTGAAAATATGTAGTAATTAACAAAATTTTGTTTGACATTGAATTATTCTAATAAAATGTCAATTTAATTAGCACTATAATACAACTTTTGCAAGAAGTAAATTTTGAAAAATATGTAAAAAGTTTTTAAAAATAAAAAAAGTAAAATAGCTATCATTTTCATTAGCGGAATATATTTAGACAATTATTAATCTTAAGTTGAAAAAGAATTTAAATGCATAAGTCTGGTACTGTGTCACATTTAAATTGACAGATTTGTTGGCATCCAAAATCACAAGACAGAAAAGTAGAAGACTTTTCTAGAAGACTTAAAACCCTTGACAACAAATATCTCAATTTATTAAATATGGTTAAAAACGCCCAAGTCAATACAAAAAGAATTTTCTTCGTTATTATAATAAAAGAAATTTCAATCTAAATACTAACATGTTTTCTCTTTATTTAAATATTTTTTTTTTATATGATTAAAATGCTTGATGTAGTTTAATAGTTGCAACTTGTATTGGATTTCCATCCGTTGTATACTTTCATTTTTTTGTTTCTTTTTTTTTATATATTTTTATATGTAAACTTATGCGCTTAATTATACATTTTAGTTCTGTGGTTGTTTTGTTTTTTCATAATGCTGTCCAAATTGGAGCACGCAATACTGTAAATGAATGGATCTTAATTAAGAAGCATTTCAGAAAATTATATAAATATTTAAAGAAATTAAAATGCATTTTTTACTGGAATAGATGTTGGTATTGGCCAAAAATGTTTAAGCCAAATTATGGGCGGCAATAAATTAAGAAAGAGCACACTTCACAAAATGCACTCATAAATAGAGAATAAATTACGAAAACTAATTACCAAAAATAATATGCATCGTAATCGTAATGCTGATATCGATATTTGAGATATAAGTTATTGGGGTGAGAGTTCAGAGTAGTTGAAGTACTTTAAACTTATAGCATATAATGTTGATGAGTTGTGTGTGTTTCTTCGTCTTCATCATTATCTTCTTTTAATAAGTAGCAGCAGCGTTTCGTTGATCAGTTCAAGTTTTGTTTAGTAGTATCTATGTATATAGAGCAGTATTATTGTTGGCAGCGGTATACTTAATGTTCTTTTCTTTCTTTTTGTTGAGGAGGAAATTTCGGTTTCCTAATCCTCAATGGTATATTCGGGCATTTTATCATACTTCTGCTTGGTGGCCTCGTGAGTCGTGTCCACAAGCAGAGCAGTATGGGAATAGCCCATGGTAACCTGAGGTATTTTAATGCTGTCCATTTTGGGCACCTCTTTCGGCACCGTCGACGACTTCTGGAACTCGCCAATGCCTAGTTCACCAAATGTGGGTGAGGCGCCCCAGGCGATTAGTGTGTCATCCGCCGAAATCATTATTGAGGTATTGGCGCAACCAATTGCTGTAATATTCCAACCTGTAAAATGATAGAAGATGCAAGTTATGAGCAAATATTGAAACAGTATTATTAAACTTTTACTTGCCTGCCAAATCCTGTACTGGTTTTGGATACATGTTAGCCTCGCCCGTTTTCTTGTTCTGCCCAAAGAGGTAGAGCAGGCCGAGCTCGTTAACAATCAAACTGAAGGTTGAACCGCAATAGACACTGCGTCCGCCACGTCCCTGGGTATCAAAGAACTTCATAAGACGCGGAACCATTTCATCTTTTGGCTCGGCATGGCCCAGACGTCCAAAGCCGCCAAAGCCCCAGCTGTAAACACGCTTCTTGGAATCAATGGCCACCTGTTAGTGAATAAATAAATTAGTTGTAGTATAGCAAATCTTGTTAAAAATCGCAGCACATACCGTGTGATTGTTGCCGCAAGCAAAGTCGACAATCTGCACACCATCCACGGGTGTCACATGTCCCTCCTTGCTCTTCTCAATGTAGAGTACAACCTTCTTGGGCGATGTTTCGAAATGGAATGAAAGTTTGTTTGCATTCACAAAGTACTTGGCATCCGTATTGTGGCCCAATTGTCCATATTCCGGCAAACCAAATGTGTGCAAATTTCCCTTGATATCGAGAATAACTGAGAATTCAGCGCCACAGCCAATGCGAATAATGGGCGGACCGCGATAATTAATCGGAGTGGGCGCAAATATATTGGGATGCGTATTTCCCACACCACATTGACCCGACTTGTTCTCACCACAGGCATACACAGTGCCCGTGTCGGTGAGGAAAAGCGTGTGATGGCGCCCAGCGGCTGCTTGAACTATATTCAGTTGCTCCAGTGCTGGAATTAGAGTTGGCTTCTCCACCAGCTTGATATCCTGACTAAGACCCAACTGCCCGCTGGGATTGCGACCAAAGCCAAGTGCCTTGCGATCCATATTGATGAGTATTGTGTGTGCCGCTGTGGGACCACTGGCTACAGAACGATACTGCAATATAAATCAATTACATTATAAATTACGTTCAGATCACTTGAGAGTTGACGTTCTTACCTTCTCGTCCGTAAAGCGATGAAAGCTGTATAAATTGGGACGCACTTTAGTGACATTTTTACGATCCCGCTTGCCGGTTAAATCCCAGGTTACCATGCCAGCCACCAATAACTGACCCGGTGTCTTCTCCAGCGTTGCCAACAAATCCTCTGGTAACTTGCTTGGCGGATCCAGATTATCGTGTGGTATGAGCACCTCCATTTGGGCGCTACCCTGTTGCTGCTGTTGTTGGGCAACATCATCGTCTGACTCGTCACTGAACTCATCCTCATAGTCCGATTCCTTTTTCTTGGGACGACGCTTATTGGGACCGGCCCCGTTACCACCTGCCTTGCGCTTAGCCGACATCTTTCAATTAGCAGCAATGCGTATCTGTTTCTCTCTCTTCTATCTTTGTCTCTCTGCAGCTGCTGTAAAGAGACAGACCAACGAGCGTTGAGAACCAAACCAGAAATTGTACGCAACGGAGCATAGCCAACGCTTCTAGGGATGCGTACGTGACACGAATTTATACATTCACAATTGGGACATTTAAAACTCTTATTTTTTTTTAAATATTGGCAATTTATCAAAATACGTTGTTTCTGATATGTGCAATTGCAAAGCACATAATTAATTTCAATATTATATTTTTGCAACTTCACTGTTCTTGCAAAATGCGCGCATCTCTAATCGCAAGACTCACGCGCCATTCTTATTTGTGTGCGTGTGAACATTTGTGAGTATGTGTGGTGGTTTTGCAAGTAGGGAAAAACAAAATGAACGCCAACACAAAGTAAACCCGCTGTGCTGCTGACGCCGACTTTGGTACTTTTGAATTTATAAAGAAAACTTTCTCAAATTGCAATAAATCAAAATAAAACGTGCTCCATGTACTAGTTAATTTCTTAGAGTTCAACGCTATCTAGCTTAGAACAATATTTTAATTGAACAGCGGCTCAAAAAGAATTTCAAATGTTGGCGTCACTTTTTCAAAACACACAGCAAACAAAGGCAGCGAGACAATGGCCGAAATATTTGCGAGAAAAGCGTAAGACATTGTATTGCACGAGAATCTGATGGCGCACTTAATTTAAAGCAAAGTACTCGCTATTTACTTACATGTCAAGCTTTACAATTGGCAACTTTTCGTATTTCGTATACCGTTCCCGATTTATTCGCAGCAAAAACAACAAAACGAAACCCAGCCAGAATAAGAAGTGTGTACACAATTGACTGCATGAAAGTAATTAAAAAATACCACATTTTGCCGATACGTCGGAAACTATTTTGGAAACTAGGCTGCACACGTTTCAAAACAGTCGACTCTTTCATTCGATAGTGGCATACCAGACATCAGTGCTGCCAGATTAGCTTATTTCAGGTTAGATATTAGAGGTGGAGAACTATCGGCACTATAAATGGTCAAGCGCCATCGAGCCGCCATCGATGGCAGACCTGCACTATCGATAATGAATCGATAGTTTTTTATGACGGTACTTCGTTAGAATTTACTGGTTCTGTTTTGTTTCACGCGCGGGAAAATTTAAAAATGAAATAAAAACAATTTCAAAACAAACAACATA